>DWTO01000548.1:0-20410 GCA_018244755.1 Jemadia pseudognetus | reverse complement strand
AGGTGCATTGCGTCACTAACATCGTGCGGATCGTGGAAAGCCCTTTGGTAATCGCGAGGCTCATCCCAGCCAGTCACCCATCGCGCAGTACGACTTCTCTGAGCAAGATCCACACTCTCCGGATACTCTTCTATGTGATGTTGTTCAGCGACCACGCCTTCGCCGCACGTAACAAAAGTAGATGTTTGAATCATGTCAGACAAGTACAGATCTTTAGATGGCCCATTCAACCCTCCTAAATCGGCATGATCTTGGTCGAACAGGTCTTTTAATCCCATTCGTTTCAATGTGGACGATACGTTAAATATGGATTTATGTGAGAACCTTGGTATTTGAAGTTCCAGACCGACTCGAGGCAATAGCGTACGCAGCAAACGATTCCAAGTCGGTGTCATGGGACCAGAATCCAGTAAGCGTTTCTCGAGCGTTTCCAAATCTTCAGCGTGAACCACGTTGCCTTGCTGTCCGGGCATTAAGAATAATGTACTAATAACAGAGTTCGTATTTCCTAAAGCAGCCGCTGTAGCGTCCAGGACTGGATCGTAACCAGCCAAGAAGTTGCTTCTGTACACCACAGCAGGAACGGGCACCAAACGCCTTTGACGTACATTTGGAGACACGACGAAGTACATCTCTCCATCTCTTCCTTCAACAGATGAGCTCGAACAATCAGTCTATGGAATGAAATATTAAATTGTGTTAAATTTAAAAGTAAAATGGAGAATAAACTGCTACGAGATTAAAAATAAAACTTTGATTTATTTCGTTATTCCCAAATTCAGACATCTCTGGGTCAAGATATATTTTTAATAAAATAAACAAAAATTTTAATATTTTTTTTTTATGAACAAAAATGAGATTATGACAATACCTGGAATATATTGGTTGAAAATGCAGCCAGTGGAGGACGCATGACGATAGTATTTGTTTTCATATATTCGATAATTTTACCCCAAGTGTATCTCTTTACCAGCAGATTGGTTCGCCTTCTTATGATGTCACTAATGAGCTTAAAATTTATTTCTTCGACATGCCCATTATAAAAATGTTGGGCCCTTTCTTTATAAAAAGTTAAAATTTTGCCCTTACTTCGATCGCTATAAAGTTCTCTAATGAAAGCTGAAATCGCAACTCCTGATCCAGGGCTTGTTTCGATTGAATCGGAAATATTCTTGATTGTAAAGTGAGGATTAAATGTTACCATGTCATCTAATTTCAGGATTTCATTCATTTCACCCGATGTTGAACCTCTAGCGCCCATAAACATCATAGCCAGCATGGACGTAATAGAATATGGTGACAAAACAAAACTTCTCTTTTTGTCCAAGTCCTTGACAATATCGTTCCAATATTGAAAAGCCAACTCATTACACACCTCTGTGAATTGTGTAATATCATCGCCTAAGTCTTTAGTGGTAACTTCCAGTCCCTGATTTTCCTTTGAAAAGTCAAGAATAATATTTTTGTCATCGTTTGTATCAGGAGCATTGAAATCGTCTGTTTTGTGTTTATCTTTGCCTATATCATTACCTTTAGGGGGCGAGACAGTTGAAATCAGTTTCCAAGAATTATTTCTTTCATTAGCGAGTTCCTTATCATCAATGTTTACTTTTTGAATTTTTTTCTTAAATTCGTCTACTTTTGGAAAGACAACGGGTTCTTTATCTTTTTGATTTGAGTAATAAGACAGCCTATTTTTTTCAGAATAACTTGCCGGTTTACTTTTTTCTGCATTCAGAAGACCGTTGCTATCTTGTTTCCTAGTTGTTGAACCGGACTTTGCAGTTGTCGACTCTATTTTGGATAAAGATTCAGTGGAGGTAACAGATATAACTTTGTTATTTATGACAGCAGTTGAAAACTTATGGGTCGATTCATTATTATTGTGTAGAAATGATTGTTCACTAGATACTTGTACAGATTCTTTATTATTTGATAATTTATGTGGTATATTTGTGTCATTAAGACGGTTCTTGTTTTTATCAGACATTTCATTATCTTTAATAGTACTTTGTTTATTATTAGCATTTTGTATAACCTTTTCTTCGTCTCGTACTTTGGTTTCATTTGCATGGTTAGCCTGAATATGCAATTCGTTATGATTAATGTCTTTTACTATCGGTTGAATGTCTTGTGCATGCACAGTACTTGATTCTATTTTAATTATTGGTTTCGACGTAGTTTCTATATTTAATTTTTCTTTATCAATATCGTTTTCTGTTACTACTTGCTCATTTTCTTCTTTTAATGTTTGAAAATTTTTGTCAGTATTAACAATCGATTCAGGTGCCGAATGAACTACTTGAGACAACAAGTCTTCCATAGATTCAGACAAAATTGGATCTATTGTCGTAGATGTAGAGGTTGTGGTACTTGCAGTAGTCGTGGATGTTATTGTTGTTGAACTTTGTTTTTGCACTAACTCGTCTTTTGAATTAATATTGTCGATAGAACTTACTGTTACTGTTTTATTGCCGTTCTTTCCGTGAGGGTCAAGTGTTGATATTTGTATGAAGTTATCAGAGTTCGTATTATTTTGGATATTGTGCTCATTGTCATTACCTGTTGGAATATCAATTTCTATGTTTTCTTTACTTTCTACATCTATATTGTTTGTCTTCGATGTATCTAATAAATTCGTAGAAGTTGGTAGAGGTGCGAAATTTCCTCCAAGGTCAGAAGCTATTTGACTTATACTCTGAGCGACATCGAAAAGAGGTAACGATGGTCCATCATGGGAATTGTTTTCATTTTCAGCTGGAAGCTGGTTATTAATTATTTGATCATTTTGTTGGCTATCTACCGTTATAAATTCTGTTGATGAAACGGTAGTTGAAGGCGATACTGATTGTGTTGTTATGGTCGTAGAATTTTTATCGTATTCCTGGTCATTGGCTGCAGACGAAAGATAAGTGGTAGTATATGGTGTATTCGTTGTAGGTTGAACCTTTGGAATATTCGTAGTAGACGATAGTATTATACGCTTCGTAGTGCTTGACACTGTAGGCGTTACTCTTGTTGTTATTAAAGGTCTTCGAGTCATTTTATCAGAAAGATAAGTTATCGTAGAAACGGGTACAAAGGTGCTAATTTTCTCATACTGCACTGGCTTTCTGGAATCTAAAACTGCACCAAAGCTTAATGGAATTGTATTGGGTACTTCGCTGCTACCATCTATAATATATGGCTTAGAAGAGCTGACAGGTCTCCTTGTTGTAAATGCTGAAGTACTCGCTTCAAAGGATGGTGTAGTTGTCGTAGTTGTTGTAGTTCGTCTATTGGGTGTAAATGTAGTACGTAGCGGTCGAATAGTCGTTGTAACAAAAGGCTTACTTTTTGTCGTAGTTACAAAAGGTGTAGTAGATTTCGTTGTAGTACTCGTAGTTGTTGTTCTAGGTTTCGCTGTAGAAGTTGTTGTTGTAGAAGGTACACGTCTTCTAACTGCTGTTGTAGACCTCATCGTTGTACTAGTAACTGTAGTAGTAGGAGTAGTAGTGGTGGTGGTGGTGGTGGTGGTGGTAGAAGGAGTTACAGTAGTACTAGAAGGAATTGTAGTAGAAAAGGTTGTTGTAGAGGGAGCCATAGTAGAATGAGTCGTAGTAGTAGGAATAGGAGTAGTAGTAGTGGGAATAGGAGTAGTAGTAATAGGAATAGGAGTAGTACTAGTAGTAGTGGTAGGCTTTGTAGTAGGAGGAATTGTAGTGCTAAAAGGCTTTTCAGTAGTGGTAGTACTTGTAGAAATACTGGGGACTTGCGTTTTGTCTGGTATCTTCTGCATCACTGGTTGTTTATCTATAATCTCAGTTGCTTCTGTCGTTGAACTAGGGATTATATTCACACCTTCTTTACCCAAAGCATTCTCGTCTCCAAAGAGAGACGAATCAAAATCAATAGTTTCTGTCTCGGGGGTAATAAATGAATCAGAAGTTTTATCCGGAACGATATCAACACCAGTGTTTCCAAATATCGAAGGTAAGATTAAACTCCACGAGTCTGAAACATCAGGAGTATCAAGAGGTGGTTGAGTTTGGGGTCTATTTTTATGAGCTTCCATTTGGGCTTTGAGAACATTTTGCACATTTGTAACTACGCTGTGTACTTTTGTGTAAGGAGGTTGGCTGAAGTTAAAAGCAATTGTTGGTTGATTATCGTTAGCAAATGTTACTAGTCCTTCGGCTTCTTCACCTGCTGCAACAATGGCCTGGATTTCCTCTAATGTCATTAATCTTTTAACGAGCTCTCCTGATTCATCGAAGGTGTAGAATTCATATCTATCAGGGGTCAGGAGGTTTACTGGGCTCCCTACGGTAGCTGGTACATTTGAGGGCGGTGGCAACGCGTTGCCAACAGCATCTGCGATGAACGGTAGCTTGGAGCGTCTGGAACATGTAAAATATAAATTTTGTTATCTTAATATTGTATACGATTTGATATTGTTAAACTGTGTATTTAAATGATATAAACTCATATATTTTTAAATTATTTTAGTTTTAATTATAACCTTTACTTTGCAACTTACTAGAATTATAAAATCGGATACCATTAGCCAACTTGATTTTGATTAACATAGTATATACGACCAAAATATATTAACATTAAAATACTTAGATTTCTATAATTGTTATATAATATGCCTTGTAATGCTTTATCCATCTGACATGTCGTAGCAAAATTTTTATTCTCGTCTTCTCGAATAAGATTGGTTACATCAGCCACATGAGAACACACCTACGAAATCGGAGATGAAGCAGTCGCCATGGCCGAAATCGGTCGGATTTAGTATGTATATTTTTATTTAATAATAGAAACATATAATTACCGATCCTGATTATCGTTGGCCAGCGCGCACGCGGCCAGGATGAGCACGCACACCGGGACCCGCATCCTGCCCCATACACTCCACATGCACCTGAAACTGCGCACATGCACGTATGTTAATATAATAAGAAATACACATATTATTATGTATACTTTTAAGGTTTATTCACATTATACAACACTTATTAACATATTTTTTTCTTGCTTTGGTGTAGTTACTTAATAATTCGTATATTTTCTCCATATTTGACTTCAAAGGGGACCTTTATGGGGCTTATTTTAAAATCGTAGTCTAAGCAGCCTATATCCTGTTCTGGTGTTCAAAGCACTTCAGGCAAGGCATATTTGGTATTTTAGAAACGTATCTACTCCTATGTAACATGCCTACTACGTCTAATATATAAAAAGAATTGTAATAAAACTAAAATACCACAATCTTTACCATATCTAAGTATAAACTGAAATAATTCATAAAAGGTGAGTAAAGTGAGGTTTGAATTTCTTATCCTTAACACACAACCTGGAAATACCAAGAGCCAGTTTCGAATATGGAGTTAAAAGTTGGCAGATGTCCAGGGGGACTTGTGAATTCAAGAAACGCTGTCGACATCGAAAGTTCACAGATTCGCACGAACCGAAGTAACATAAGTCAGCACTTTGGGTATCAAATAAGTTCTATAGTAATGTACAAGTAACCATTTGTTTTCCTTTCGAATTAGACACGTAGTTTCGATTTTATTATTGACCCAAATTTAGGTATTATTAAAATGTTGTCAGATAGTGTGGTATAAATATAACATGTTTGGCATATTAGTTTGTTGATAGACCCAGATGCCAAGGGAGGCCAAGACTCACCTATCTTGATCAAATAGGCAAGATGGCTGATGGTCGAGTCAAAACAGAATGACGAATGTAGAAGCAGTAAGGCAGGTGTTAAGGATAGAGATAATAGGCATATATAGCATCTCTACCTACCCCGCGTGGGACCTGTTGTGAAGATAATATGTATATGTGTAAGTTATAGAATGACCGAAGGAACTTTAATATATTCTTAGCGAAAAACAATACTCTTTATTGTTATATTATGTTATGGCCATCTGCTTAATCCAAATTCTTTACGGTCCTAAAGGTTTGAGAACGGATACTTAAGCACCATCGAAAAATAATCGGCCAAGCATTTTGCAGTATGTTCATACCTCTTTTTGGTTTTATTTCTTTACAAATTCCCACCTAGCCCATTCGACAACTGACCTAAATTTTTAAACAGGTCACATCACTCTTGAGATCTCCCCCGCACGCTCAAAACTACTATTAAAGGCTGAGAAAAAGGCAGCCAGTTTTCAACGTTAAATTCACCAACCGCATTACGATAATCGATAATACTTTGTGTCACATACGGCAGTTTGTGTCACAGTAAAGCTGTCGGCTTAACCTGAAGATGATGACATTTTTAAAGCAAATGTTTACAATTGCATTTGATTACTTTATTGTTATGACAACCAAAATTAACGTATTTTGTTTGTTATTTGTTATGATATCAATAATTTGATAGTTATTGCTATAAAAACTGTAACGGGCTTTTGTATCACTGACTGCAGCTAATTTTACGTCGCACTGCTGGGCAAAAAGCTCTTCTGCATCTCCAAGTCACATGTTTCGCCGTTACCAATATTTTCATTAAGATTCATCCCTTATCTACTATTTAGGCATTGTAACATTATGAACTGTCTTAAAAATAATAAAACATTACATGACGTATTTGTCGAATATATGGTATGTAGGTGTCTTTGTCTCCGTCGGTATGTGAATCTATTGTATGTATTCTTTCATCTACCATTCTACATACCCGAACCATCGGATCAATCCTTTTCCCATTCCACACCAATGCTCTCTTTCTTACATCTGTATCGCAAACACGAATGCAATATCATTATTTAACAAAACGCCTACCCTAAGTTCGCGACACTTACATATATTAAATATACCTACTTGTCACAAGTGAATTCAAACGCATAAAAATAACGGTACATTTGAATGTCATTGAAGTTATATTACAGAATATTAAACGATATTTTCTCGCTTAGAGGAAGTGGCGAGCAGACGTGATAGTTGAGAACCTGTCAATATTAACTTGAATAACTTAAACGTTTCTCTACAACGGCACATTTCTCGTTGACACTGTTCCCACAACACTAGTGTGAAGGAAGTACATATGTACATATGAAGTCTACATAATTATGTATGAACGTAATATAAAAATATAATATCACGCTTGTAATCCCCGAAGAGGTAGGCAGAGAAATGTAGTACACTCCCACATTTTACCGGTTACGTTTACGTCCCACTGAGGAATAGGGGGTGAGCCCACAAGTAACATTCGACCAACATTATAGAACAGACTAGAAATCTCTCTAAACAGTCTATATCTGCATTCAACAGTCTATTAGTGTAATACAACTAATTACAAATATCTACCATCAAACACCCTGTATATTGTGCAATTGCATTCAAAAGTCTATTGTCAAATGCTGGTCTCTACAAACGGTTCGCATTATACACCTGTATATTATACGAGTACAATAGCATTCAACAGCTTATTGCCGAATGCAGGTCTTTGCAAAAGACTAGCATTAAACACCCTGTATACAGGGTGTTTAATGCTAGTCGTGCAACAAAGTAATCACGGGCCGTTAGCCACGTGCGCATCCGCGAGATACAGTCATGGGAACCAACATTGACACTGAGCGACCGCCGACCTCCAAACAGCAATGCAACAGTAACAAGTGTTGCAGCCCGCATACGCTTGAGCATCATTAATTTGGTCAAATCAATGATTAAACTCAATAAAAACTTGTGTTATATTGTGATTGAATAGAAATAGTTGTTTTAGATTTAGCCGCAAAGATCCCGGGTCTAGATCAGAAGATCTAGATCAGTTAGATTTCATATAAAAAATGTTGATTAATTTCATAACTCAAAGACGAAATATATTTATTGACTCAAAATTATATAACGCGTCTCACAGATGGAAGATGAAGATGTCTGAAGAAAACAATCAAAAACAGTAGTTAAGTTTATCTGCTACTTTCATTCTATTTTATGTGAATAAAGTAGCAAGTGAAAATGCAGCATTTACAAGTAACCGCTGCGAACCATTAGCATTTGAAACCAACTTTAGACGATACTAAATCTATGAATAGGACTATTACCGTAAAATAACACCCATTGGTTATTAATAAGACAATTTAAAACGTAACATCACGCCTATAATCCCCGAAGAGGTAGGCAGAGAAGTGTAGTACACTCCCACGTTTCACCAGTTTGTGTCCCAGTGTGAAATAGACGGTGAGCCTACACATTTACAGACTCTGGGTCACAACTAGAAAATTTAAATTACAAAAATCCAATAGTGCCCGACCCCGGATTTAAACCCAGGACCTTCCAATTGGCAGTTGTGCTTGCAACCAACACGACCAACGAGGATGTCAAGACAATTTAATATATTCACTAACCGGTAATAAAACCGTAGGATAACTGACTGGTATTATAATGTACGTTAGTATGAGCGCTGTTACTTCGTCGTATTCGATATTGGTCACAGAACCTCTTAATTATCAGCAACAGCGACATTACTGACGACTGAGATCGGAAACCCGAAAGTGTACTCCAGGATATCTTTCTGAATAAAAAGATTACAAGTGATATAGGCCGATATAATAATATATATATAGTGATTTGATTCTATAAATTGTAGCTAAGTACTCGGGCATTGATAGGTTATTTCCTTTTTAACCGACTTCAAAAAAGGAGGAGGTATTCAATTCGTCTGTATTTTTTAAACTGGTCAGATGTAGATAATTATATATCACGTTTCCGAGTGTTACACCAGTACACTTCTACAAGTTATTAAGGAAAGTCTTCATTTCCTGTTACGAGTACATTTTAATAAGATTAGACCAAGAGCCGTTCTTTAGGTTCGTGCTTGGAATAATTTCGATTTAACTTTATTTGGTATTGTAAAAGCTTTCATCTTTCTAATGAACTATGCATATAAGTTAATATCTAGAAGTTTGTTATCAAATAACCTTGTTCTTATATAGAATTTAGACTATCATAGAGTAATTTATTACTGAGATAAAAAAACATGTTATTATTTTTAAATATATTTTGAAAAACAAATTAATTATTTATATCTCTTGAACACTGTATCAAAACTTAAGAAAATCGGGGAGAAACATTTATTAATAAGTTGCGCAAATGAAAGTGGTAGTACAAATTATATTTGAGCTCATCTTAATTGTTCATGAGTACTAAATATTCAGGTAGCAAATTTAACAGATATTGCCTATAAATTCACCTACCCAATTTTAGCTCCAAAGATAATATCAATTTAATGGTCGCCTCCCTTGAATATTTCATATCAAATGAGGTGTATATTTATTGTCTGCACAATAATGTTGATATTAACACGTAAAACTGTTTTATATAACAATTTTTATAACACAAAGCCCACTCAACTATGTACGTTAGTGAATGTTCCTTATATGGCGTTTATACTTAGTATTCGTTTCAAGTAACTTTAGTGAAATAACAAGCAAATGTGACATCGTCGAAGGTTACTATTATCCAGGGCACATCTTGCCATGCTGATCAATAGCAAAGTAGGAAACTACGAACATCTGATTATCGCACGCATGATATATCATGAATACCTTCTTATTATGTTACCTCGCGACTCCTCTCAAAATAGGAGTGAAGGCCACAGGCTGCCCATAGCCAAGTGCGTATTAGCAGACGATACGTAAAAAGGATCAGATTGTTATAAAGATTCATACACATCAACGGATTATTAGTAGTATATAACTATATACATCATTCATACGCTGTTTATCGAAATCACGTTCGCGATTGCTGTACGCGCAGTCAATCGATCTGAGGGACGCTATCGTTCAATCGTTAATGCTCGTTAAAATAAAAATCCCACGGCCTTTCCGGTTTACGGCAGATTAGTAACTAGCTATTCTCAAAATACCGAGAGAAAGCAAAGAGGTTAAGTTAACATTGAACACCGTTATGCAATGCAGTCGAACTATGCAGATGCGGGAGTCGCGTACCGTGCAGCAGTTTTGATACGAAATGTCGCGTTATGCAAAAGTATGTACGAGTAACTTACGTAGAACTATAAACCATCTATTTTTGAACTTTATAATCTCCTCAACACACGAAGCAAAATCATTGCAAAAATATTATATTATTTCGCAATAATATTATATTTACTCGCAATTAAAAATATTATATTAATTCGTAAAAATATAATATTATATAATTTCGCAATAATATTATTTCTGTCCCTATTAGGTACTATTAGTTATATTATTTCTTATCACCTATTCGCAAGATATTAAACAGATACTGGGAATAGTAAATTAAGCTCTCTCTTATTATATATCGCATGTAGTTAGCTACGTTTCAATGCTCTTGACTTTAGTAGAAAGTGGAGTCTGAAAGGGCCTTCAATCCGGACATCGCCCGAAGGATTGCTCCGTAATTACAATCTAAACGTTGAATACACGCCATATATCAAACCGCCTCTTGGATCCGTGAATACGTCTTTTGGATAATATTGTCGCTTTTAATGAAGATAGAGAAGGGTTGATAAAATTTTAAACGCTTTCTCGAGACGATGATCGAGACGACGAATGATCAAAACATCATGAAGTCCGGAGAAATGGGGCGTGGCATAAATAAATGTAAATGTTATTCTGTTTATAAGTATGTTTCTATTATATTTCTATTATATTTCTATTATATTTCTATTATATTTCTATTATATTTCTATTATATTTCTATTATACAATATATTTGTTGTTGTTATCATACCCGTGAAATATCCTTAACACATACCGTAGGTATGTTTTTAATATTTTTTTTTGGCAACTTTCAAAAGGAATTCCTTGCTTGAGTTACCTATTACCTACTAAGTAAAGAAAAGTATATACATATATATACCAACAAGGCAGTATTTACGTATATATGTATATACTGCCTTATTGGTCGTGGTTGCAAACGCGGCTGCCGATCGAGAGGTTCAGGATTCAAATCCCGACTCGAAAGTCTGGATTGGTTCCCAGTGTAGGATTATTATATTCTATTAACATAAGCATCAGACGGTTGTGTGCGGAGATGTCTCGAGATATTTACTAGATAAATAAACAACAAAAAACTAATAGACAAGTTTGGATAGTCGGCTTCGACGCAACAATACATCAGAAAAAGACCTTGAAATAACGGACCAGTCCGTTACTACTGAGAATAACAAATAAAATGTACCAAAAACTCCGTTCGACGGTCTGTTCCAGTTGTTTTCAAACTTACAAGTGTGGGACCGGCAGCTGTGATTCTGTTTCAAACCACTTTAAACGGATTTAATATTTAAAGAAGCTTCAACTCGACACGTACACAAAACTTATTTTAAACGATATGCCGTTGCTGCTTTTGCTAAAATAAAAACTGTTTAAACTCCATGACAAAAAACATTTTGCGAGTGCGTTTCTAGCACCTTCGATACGTTTAAAAGCAAATAATTGTTTACACTAATATTTTTTATTTCAAAAGCAATCAATATTGAAAAATATTAGCAAAGCGAACAAACAGCAGACGAAGAAGAATTGTATTACTTATGCTATGTTAACGAAGTTATGTCATTCCGGCGCTGATATATGTATTATGCAATGAATATTACATATAGTTACGATAAGCGAAAAAATATATTTAACCAATAAAATTTCAGTCATTTTTTATTTTTCAATTCTATCAATTCAGTGTCAGACCAGGGTCTTCTGTCAGAATGAGAGGGTTAAGAAATGTATCAAACCAATAGTATTATCTACCCAGCGTATCAATTATAAACGTTTTGTAAGCCCAAATATATACTTAGGTAACGCAGATTTAGTATCATTGAAAGTAAACGCGAACGCCGCTAACGGTACAAACCATCGCGTCTCGTGACAACGGCGGTCGACGACCTATCGTCTCGGAGATCACACGGTTTGCGGAAAAAATTGTAATCACACGTATCGTAGCATGCGGCGGCCTAATGCGGTCGCTTTGACCATTTTACATATCCCACTCTACCGTTATGCGCTTGTCTATAACGCATGCCGTGACAGCTACAATCGTGGAGTACGCAAAGACGTGTCATACAATGTCACTAAGTATATGTCGCAAAATTATGCATTGTCTATTAATAGTAACACCAGTGAAATTTAAATAATTAATGATATCTCTTTCGGGTTTTAATTTGATGTTCGTTTTTATTGATTGTCATGTTTTATATTTACATGCCGGCGAAATCTTGTTTCGTATCGTTTTTTATTTGCTGGCGCTACATTAATCTGTCAAACACTTAATAATAAAATGCTTGTGTTTGATGTATACTTACCATAGACAATTTATTTTTCTAACTTTGTACGAATAAAGAAATGAATAGGTATAGACATTTAGAGGACGTTTCAAACGTGATATTATTTTAATATTCGCTTTAAAAAGAGAAACTGTAGATGATTTGCTTATACTTGAAGACCGGTTAAAGTTTTTTTTATATTTATTTATTTGTTTATTTTATATTTGCATCACATCAATTTTTGATACTTGCGGCCGTTCAAATTAATAGTCGCTGTCATATGGACAAATAGTATGTCGTGTTTGAAAATAATATTTGTATGATTAAATTTATTATACCGGTTTCAATATTGATCGCGAAAGTCAAAATACTGCGTTCAATTTATAATTGGTGCCAACCGGTTCGACGTGTGTAATGCATCACACCATTCAGAGAAAAAGTGCAAGGTATTTTTAAAAATGTAACTTTACGCCTGTAATCCGCGATGAAGTAGGCAGAGGAGGATTCAGAATCAGAAGGCTGTAGGATTTTATTCATATCTGTAGGAATAGTGGGAGGATGCTTTGAAATGTATAGTTGTATCACAAAAATATAGTTACCTATTCTACATCTGGTATTTTATGAGCTTTGAATATGTGTGTATGTGTGTGTATGAATTGGTGTAAATGTACCTACACTTAACACGTTATGCCCGTTTGGGGCCAGCTAATGTGGATAATTGTTGTTGCGGACAGTACATATTCATATGCCGTTAGACACTCCGCTTAAGCCCATTAAGTGGTCGTTAAAGTTATTATATAACATCATGTTCCGTATGCACATCTGCTTACTTCAACTATTAATGTTATTTCCTAGGATTTTAGCACCTGCGATTAAAATAGGGCTGTCGCTGATATTGTTATTCATTGCTACATTTAACCTGTTCATCACAAAAGTGTAAATTAACAATTTCACCATTGATCTCAAGATAGGCAACCCTGATTTTTCCGAATTAATACCTATACGATATTTTAAAATATAGGTATATGTCGCTACAATGTTTTTTTCTGATATAGACCTATCTTAATGCATTATAATCTATTTTACAAGGCATAATCGTTTTTTACACTGTAAATATTAAGATAAAACATTATTAATAAATATAAAACACAATAATACAATACTCCTTCCGCCTATTCACAAATTCAATTCAACTGAACACTACCACTACTATTAAAACAGGTTACGTTACGAGTGTGACGTAAATGTTTCATCTACAGAGGATCTTTTAATCTCCACATCGTAAAAGTGTGTTAATAAGGGTACTTTTGATATCTCCACGCTTCATCACACGTCTGCGGCAGTAAAATGGTAGTAATGATCACCTATCACACGACAAAGAGCACGGAGATTGCATCGCTCACGAGCCTCGCCGGACGTGCCCACTTCTACTTTTATGGAATTATAAAATAAGACTAACGTAACATCACGCCCGTTATCCCCGAAGAGATAGGCAAATCGCCTAGTAAATCCTATTTACCTTTGCTTTGAAGAATCCTATGTAATATGTATCTGGATGTCTGGGCAAAAATAATAAGAGACATTATGTGATGAAATTTTAATTAAAAGAATACAAAAATTAACGCTTCCAAAATTTTTCATAATTAATTATTCATAACCTTGCCCTAAATAATATTACGAGCTTTTGACGATGCTTTTATGAATGCCTAAGGCACCATACATTATATATCTTAATTATTTTGTTTGAATAAGTGAATTATCATTTATAAAATTGATTATTGTTAATCCATATAAATTAACGTTAACAAATATATAAAAAAAAGTAACTTCACGCCTGTAATCCCCGAAGAAGTAGGCAGAGGAGTGCAGAACCACTCCCACATTTCACCAGTTACTTTTACGGCCCATTATGGAATAGGTGGTGAGCCTATCGCCATGCATCGGGTACATGTCCAGACTCCGAACTACTACTAGAAAATTTAAATTAGAAAATTTTTGTAGTGTTCCATCCGGGATCGAACCCGGGAACTCCCGATCGTCAGTCGCACTTACATCCAACACGACCAACGAGGCAGTCAGTTAACAAATATAAATTGTAAATATCCGAAATAAACGCACAGGAAGGTAAAAATGTCAAGGACTGATGAGAAAATTGCTTCACTGCATTTAGCAGGAAAACAGCAATACCCAGGATCTATACTGAAAATTATCGTAAGCCAAAATAGTAGCGCATGTATAGATCCAAACTTCGAAATGAGTGAAGCGTAGCGGTCTCATTGCTATTTAAGCTTTGATAGAAGCGCTCACGAACTTGCAATGATCACCCAACAGTGACCGTTCTGTTTGTTGCTATGTACCAAAAACCTCATAGAAGTCTCTGTGTTCATATTTCATTGCTTAGTCCTACGTATACCTACGTGTTAAAAAGATCATAGTAAATTAACATAAACGATTTTAAATTATTCTCTTTATATTTTATTTTCAGCTAGATGAAATGTGGAGTGCAGATAATCGCAAAATCCTATTGAAGGAAACAATTGATTAAAACCGCAATATACAAGAAACACTACTGAAAATCGTGAAAACTAAAAATATACGTCGAAACACTTTAAGCTTTGTACGAGATTTTCTTTCGAAATACCAAAAGCTTTTACGACAGAAAAATTCACAACTGGCGCAATGTGTATTACGCGGCTGTAGCGCGGTCGCGTCAGAAGTGACTCGGAAGTAGTTTGGCTTTTATTTTCTTCGACTTTTAATGCGAAACTGTATAATATCTTTATGTATTTGTTATCAAGTAATGTTCAGGGAAGTTAAGATGCACTGAAATAAGTTTATTAATATGTCTGTCTTTATTAGTTTTGGAAGATATGTAGTTGTGTAGTAACTACTTATTTATTTCAACGTTATTGTTCATCGGAATATAATATAAAAGTATATAGAAATTAAATAATTTTATGTTAATAAGATAAGCATAGATAAGATAAGATAGACTAAATGAAAACATATAAGCAGTGCCTTAATTATCTAGTGACAGGTACGAAATTCATAAAACATATAAACTTAACATACATACTAAATACATACGAGTACATAATCTTTTTGACAACGATACTATTTTTCCTTTTCCTTTTTCTAATTTATATAATCACATATCTTTATGTTTGAATAAAAATACTGACGGAAATTACGGACTTTAATAACATCAATTAAGGATTTTCTTCATAAATCCGTAATCGGTATATAAAGATATAACATGACAAATATTTAACACGGAGCAACTTCTTACCTAATCGCTGGTTCATTAACACAAACAAATATATTGAAAGATTTCTGTATGTCCAATAATACATATATATATATTTAGCATAAATTTGTTGCCACTTTACCTCAATATGTATATTTTACCTCAAACTCTAAAACGAACGCGAACGCTAAAACAATATATTATAGGGAACCCAAACTCTCTTACGCCATAAAATTTCAACATCTCTATGTGCCTCACGTTGTGTTCGCCGGTTCCTCTCATTTATTGTAGATACTGCAGAATACACCGGAAGTAGGTACTCGAATGCGCGGAAATAGACTCTCTTAGTACTGGCTGATCCACTGGAGTTCAAGTTGTTTGGAAATATTATCCTTTGCTTTTGCAAAAAGCATTACTTCCGAGTCCATTTTCGATATTAAACAGAAGTATTGCGTTCCAGACTTCTGTAATAGATAAATATAGGAAAACATATGTCGAACCTAGTATATGAAGATAGTGTAGTGATCTATGGATCAGCTTAGATATAGGTTTAAATACAGAATGTCCCCACTTTAAAGTTTAACATAATCCCTAAGGCGCGATCCACAATCTCGTAGCTATCGGCGGAGGCTTATGAAGAACGACTACAGATAGATCTAAATCTAGCCGGACTATAACGAAAACATGCATAAGTTAAGCCAAGTACAAGTACATAATCCAATTACGTTATTTATAGCTTAACAGCAAACCCTAAAGGGATGCAAACAAGATACATAATTTTTAAATTTAGTATTCGTACGTACCGTAACATCACCCCAATAATTCCCAAATAATTAGGCAGAGGAATGTAGTACACTCCCACGTGTCACCAGTTACGTTTACGTCCGACTATAGATTAAATGGTGAATCTATTGCAATAATTAAATTTAGCGTTGAGTCCATTCGGCTTTATCTTTCAATTAGCATAAATAAAAAGTGGTTTACTTTTCAATATCTGATTATATTCAGTGTCTCTGTACAGTATCCGTCGCTGTGACCATTTCTAATCGCGAACGAATTCATCTCATCTCAAAATAACGAGGTTTCTCACGCAGAATGACATTTATGACTTTATTTACAATGCACGACAGTGACCTCTCGTTACCGTACTCATTAGCAAAGAAGGCGTCGAATTCGTGCGTTTGAAACAACAATGGCAAATAACCGGAACTTTGAAACTGTGGCAACTCGGCTAGATACGCGCGTACTACATTAGAAATGACACGTTTATGAAAACAAACACTACTACTGTTTGCTGGCTTGTTCTCGATTCGTGGCAATGAGGTTAATGGTTGACGTACGTATTGTGAATTCAAATGTTAACATTGAACATTGCTGTTTTGTTACATTAATGTGTAAACATGAAACTATGTTCACATTAACATGCGAACATGAAACCATGTTCACATTAATATGTGAACATGAAAAATAAATTAAAGATTGTTCCTATTTTAAAAACGTTTTCATCATCACGCACGGTTCCTTACGGGACAGAGAGAGAGAGTACTGAGTACCGATAATATAGATCCTTACATACATCACGTCCTTCTACAATCATATCTCTCTTCATACCCACATGCTGATTTCGGAGACATCTTACTCAGTACAAACAGTTGTACAAAAAGCGTAACAACTAAGTGAAATAATGAAAATATTATTATGTATCACACAACTACATATTATTTTACATATAAATATTATACAGAACTGTACGGAACTCATTATAATAATGAGCGGCGCGTTTTAAACGAGCAGTAACGCGATCCACGGCTCATTAGTACAGCCGTGACCACAAAATGCTCTGCCGAATAACGAAATAGCCATGCGTCGCGTTAGTTGCATGCATTTTAATATCACCGCATCGTTTCCTCAACTTACAACATAACCCCTCAGTTAAGGCGTGTGTCCAGCAGTGCACTGCAATAGTATGATGATGATGTTACCCTGATATTGCGTCTATTGCAAATAGAAGTATACATATATTTGCAACCATAGGTAGTAAAGTTCTTGTTTCATGGACATTATTTTTTTAAAGAAAATATTTTTTATTATCTAGTTATTATTTTAGTTTCACAAACGTACACTGTTCCATATTAGAATACATTATAAATATCATACAAATAATAACTCGGAGTTCAAGATACGAAATAATGTGTGTGTCCTTAATAATTTGGCTACGTATACTTATACGAGATTATAACCTTCATATATATTATATGCATGAATATTTTAAGAGAAATCTTTGTAACCCTTTATAATAATCAAACCGAGGTGTGTGGGATTTTCCATAATTCATGTCTGTAAAAATGGACACAGAAAGCAACATTTAAATATACTATTTTTATGAACTATTTTAAATAAACTATTTATTTCAGTTATTTTATTAAATTATTTTGCGTAGCACAGTGAAGGATTGTACTGAAGGATACTCTTAGATATAAAGCCGTCGATAAAGTTCGAATTATAATCGAATTTAGGCTACTGCTGGATCATTAGTCAATATTGAACCAAGTATTTCCAAATGTTCCCGAAGGCCATTCTACTTAGGAATTAATAAATTCAATCAGTAAATAAAGTCGTATTGTATAACTTGGTATTCTTAGTATCTTAGTATTACTTACGTTCAGTATGTATCCGGTGTATGGCAATAGGCTCACCACATACTTCTGCCTACCTCTACAGGGATGACAGGCATAACTTTTACTTCGGTTCTTAACAAAACCTAGAAATCCTTAAAGCAATTTAACTTTGCTGAATGTTCTAAAATATGTTTGATATAACAAATTTAATAATAATATACCGAAAGCTATTTTCAAGGTACTGAAATTCCTCGAAACGTAGCAAGACATCCTTAGGCGTTCCACCCTCATAGGCCAATCGAGTTATCCTTCGTAACATCCGATTACCGAGTTATTCGATTAGTAGGGAGCTTCCTGAATCGATTTTAAAACTAGCTTGTTGTCCAATGGGTTCTTATCTTTGTCTTCTCGATGCACTTAAATATAAATTGTATTTTATAGTTGAAAAGCAACGTGGAGAGACCCAACTCGGCAAGCCAAGTTAACTAACACAATGCAATTCAATAAAATTTGCTTTCAATTCTTCGTTCGTTAAATATATTGTCAATGTTATGACCGATTTTTTTCCTCTTGGGTTAAATCAACAAAATCAGTGTACAATATAAGTGTGAATGTGGACTTTAAAATTTTTATGAGTATTTTTATACTTTCACGCCACGACGTAGACAGAGACCATCGAGTTTCAAAATATTACTTTCAAAGCTTATTTCATATTTTCGTACATTGTCCTGTTACATAACCATTACGAGCCTCGTCGAGGAGGTATTATTCGCCTTTCCTAACTTAAAATTTCTAGTAACGGCTCCGAGGCTCAATTTGTATCCGGTGTATGGCAATAGGCTCTTCACCTATTCCAATATGCGACTTAAACGTAACTGCTGAAACATGGGCGTGTACTGCACTCCTTTACCTAGCTCTTCGGGGATTACAGACGTGATGTTACGTTACTACATAAATATACACAGACCTCAGTGCTAAAGCTCGAAAAGGGCAGGTCCAACAATAACTCGGCCCGGCGGCACGTCGCATCGCCGCCGCAGAGGTCAATCAAATTACTCAGCTCACCGCGACCCTTTCAGAAAACACCGCGAGGCCGATTCGTTCGCTTAGTTTCAGATTGTTTTATCTCGGTATAAATCTGTTTGGATAAGTTTGATTCTGCTTTTAAATCATCGTCCAGGTTATACCCTGTTCCGCTCATTATTATTATTAACTTCATTTTTATTATAAAAAACTTAGCAGGAAGACGAGGTCTTGCTACTGTGCACAGTTGTGGTCTGATGTAAAAGTTGGGAAAGTACATTTCGACTGAATCATTGGTTAAGGGGTTGTAAACGCGACTACAAATCGAGAAGTATTTGATTTGATTCGGGTACTAGTGGAATTTTGTAGCTTGAAATTCCTTCTACTCGCTCGGAATCTGAATTAGTGTCCAGTGTATAGCAATAGTCTCACCACCTATTCCACAATGGGACTTAAACGTGATTGCTGAAACGTCGGAGTGTACTACATTCCTTTACCTACCTCTATCACTTCGGGGGTTACAGGTCTGACTGATGTCATTGTTTCATACATTATGATTATAAATAGTACGTAATAATTAAAAAATTCTTAAAGATAATTTTCAGCTAAGGCTTCAAAGGCTGACATTTACGACTGAACTTAAACAGAACTACGACCTGTTTCGAATTGAACACAGATGTCGACGTGGCTGCTAGACATCCCTAGAACATATAAAAGCAAACCTAACCTGACATCCTTAGAACATATAAAGGACGTATCGACATTGATGTATTTGATACAGGTGACTTTAATTATTCATTTGCTTAAATATAAAATTTGCTTTAAAACTTTAAAGAAAAACGTGACATCACGTACGTAATCTCAGAAAAGGTAGGTAGAGGAGTGTAATCACGTTTCACCAGTTACCTTTAAGTCCCACGATGGAACAGATGTTGAGCTCATTGACATACACCGGACACGTTTCCAGACTCCCAGCTACTACTAGAAAATATTATGTTTATATAAAAATAAATAAAATGTTGTTACGTTAAAATGTTACTATAATTTGTTTTTATCCGTGAATAACTTTAATGTCCACCTGAACCTGATTAGTTACGAACCACCCACGCTCCCTTGCCATGTCACATCGATTCGTGTAAAGATACGTGTGAAAGCTAGATTCCCGAGTATTCTGTAAAGATGTATGTAAGTAAATCCGAGCATATTTTAGTAATGCATTCACATTCAGATTTCTCTCGAGACCGTCAAACTCTGCGAATGAAATATTGCAACCGCATCTTCCAAGTACAAACCTGTTTCATT
>DWTO01000547.1:0-20410 GCA_018244755.1 Jemadia pseudognetus | reverse complement strand
CTCGACCCGGGAATCGAACCCAGGACCTCCTGATCGTCAGTCGCACTTACAACCAACACGACCAACGAGGCAGGCAGTCAGTTAGTCAGGCAGTATTTATAGCTTCATAAAATACTAGTTGGTAGGTACACCATTGCAGAGCGACAATCGATTTTATTTTTATTTCAGTGAGTATTTAATGCTTTTAAAACATTTTATTTCCCCACCCTCCACACCGGTGGCAAGGGCTATTCGCATCTTATGTTTTTCTCTAAAAATATAAATTAAGCTGAAAGAACGATGTTCTTTGATTTAAAACAACAGTTAATAGGTCAGCAGGTTAACTGTGAAAACATATTTATAACATTAGATTTGCGCCTACACCTACACTTATTATGATCATAACCAATTTTATCATTATCAACGTCAGGAGATCAACACAGCTTAAGACAATTCGCAAACTTTTTTAAAATAAAAAACAAACAGCACAATAAAGTATGTCTACTAATTATCGGATGTGACAAAGTCCCGTAAAAATAAGTAATTTAGCTTTTTTTTATAATTGCTTCGGGTGACAGAGCGACAGTGGGCGATTGCGCGAGTTATTTACGACTTCAATAAAGTGAACCTTAAAATTGTTAATGAAAAGGTATTAAACAAACGGACCCCTCGTAAATAACGCGGTGACAGTGCTCGGAAAGAAAAATGCTGCGCGTATTTGAACAAATTACGACAGCGCCATCTAGCTATTAGATAGCAGATTCATTTTTAATCAGTTGCTGCAATCCAAGGTTTTACAGCAAAACATAATTATATAATAATATCTAAGTAACAATACATTGTGAATTTTATCATCTGTATTTGACATGGCTGAGTAATTATTAAATAATGGAGTAAACTTTAACCCGCGATAAAGGAAATCAATCATGAATTTCTGTATTAACACTTCCGGATTTTAATTTCTAGTCGACATTGTTTAAGGCAAATTATGGTTTATTGCATTGTACTGTATTGTAAATAAATCTGCTATTTAATAGGTCGAATAAAAAAAAGGTGTTTCAAATGCAATAAAGTTTCCTAGGTACTGCTAGAATATGTATTTGATTCTACATAATCAGAGGCGGATCAAAAATATCCATAATGTCATAAAATAAAACAGATTGATCCTAAACTTATTAACGGAGATAATAACCCTTTTTTATCCATCACATCCGACAATGTACAGACAGATGCTGCATGGACCGCCCTTGCGCAGTAACTCCCCTTTAATACTAAGAGCAAATTTAATTACCATCGTCCGTTTTTTGTTCACTGAATATTTCACAATAGTTTGAACTATGTTTTTAGACAAAAAATATCGCTTACCTTGACGACTATTGCAACATTAAACGTCCTGTTTCATTTTATTAATAAATTAAAAAATACATCACATTCTGAAGTACAAAATACAAATTAGAAAAATACCTATATTCTTCATTTATTGATTTTATTGGTATGATTCGTTTTTCAATCAGTATTTTTATGCAAGCACTAAGTTATCGAATATATTTAGTACAGACACGAATTATATAATGTAGTTTAGCAATTATTTAAGCTGGACCGACCAGACAATGACTTCATAAGAACGTGAATTATTTACAAGCAATGATAATGACGATTTCACCTCTTAGTCTGAGTATTTCTTTTAACGCATGGTGTAACTCGACAATAATTTTCGGAACAATCGACCGTATATTCATAATTTTTGGCCACTGGTTTGCAGAATGTAAAATATGGGAAGGAAAAGCCATAATCCATAATACTAGCCACATGCTGTTTGGCAGGCCAGAGTATATCACTAATATAATGCCACAGATTATTAAACGTTTTGTAAAACGGCAGACGCAAAATAAACGTGTGTAATATTCGCATTACTCGCATAGAAATTGCAATAATGATAGCAAGGAGCGAAATTTATGTTTTGATCTGTTCATATATCTGGCGGACGTTAATCGAAATCTTATTTCATGTAGCAAATGTCCCGTGAATAGTGCAAAGCTTCCCTGTACATTACAAAAGACGTACGAGATTGCGCCCAGAGCTTATAAAGGACGCACGGGCGCGCTACGACCTTTTATCAACAAATAAATAAAATTGGAGTCTGTCTGAGATTTTTGATTTTATCGATATTAATATATGTAATGAATACGGCAATTGTATGGTCATATATTGTAACGGTTTATCACGATCTATATAAGCAATGAAATAAAAATAAATTTGAATACTATATAGCTTTTCGATAGATATATACATACTTATGTATTACATAGTTCTTGTATTTTCAGTATTTATAGGATTTGTATAGTACATTTCAATAGTATTTAAAATTTTTATAACGTTATTCTTTCCAAAATTCCCGTCAGTCCGTCCACGCCTGGACACATGCTTCCCCAATGACCACCATCGCACGGACGTCTTATAATATAAGACTAACAGTTTATTTAGCTTTTAAATGAATATATTATAATAACCAAATAAATTGAATATATGAAAAAGTCGATAACTAATTTTCTTGAATTTATTATAAATACCCTCTCGCATCTGGCAAGATGACGCGAATACCTTAAGTTCACTACTTACATACGTATAATATTCAACTGACACTGCTGGACATACTTTTATACATATGATTAAATCGAGTTTCCTTTGCTAAACACATGTAGGTACAACGAATTTTCTAGCAGTAATTAGCTTACTATAATAAGGTGCAGGAAGAAATGAATTTTCTCAGTTCGAAATAAGAAAAGATATCGCGTTTTATAATCTTCTTATCGAAGACCCTGTCGAAATAAGTCTAGACTTGACAATACCGTTATTACAACGTCCCTAAGGAATCGGTCTATTCATCTGAAACGTTTCATTGTTCAAATATATTCGCATTTTCGTTAAATTCTGTTATCTTTGTCAATCTTTATGAAATTCGATACGAACGCACTTCGTAAATTAGTTTCGCTGATAAAAACATCAGACTGTGAAGGTTCCATTTTAGATATTAAATCTATTGAGACACAAGTACCTACATATATTTAAGAGCCTATCAACTTTTGTTGTTGAAGCATATGGTATATACATAAAATAAAACGTTTTGATGTATCAAACTCATTGCTTTCTAAATAAAGAATTGGTAGAAAGAATTCTAAAATTCAATTCATTTTCTTTGGCTTACTTCAAGTTTCACAGTAATCTTGTAGCTTACATCTTAAAGTATGGGTAATATGATGTACAGGTGTTTGTTTCTTTCTTGTAAAATCGTTATTAATTTTCAATTAAATGAATCTAGTAGATATTAAGAGACACGGCATTTTCTCTTATATCTTAGGGTTAGAATTGCATGAAATTGAATTGAATACAACTTCATCTGAAGGGATGCACAGATTCTTTTGAGCTCCTACGGGCATAAATATCAATTAGGGTATATTTAAATTTCATATATGTGGATAATAAATATTGATATGAAACTTTACATTCCAATTATACAACAAAGCTGTGACATTTTGCGTCTACAGTTTCATTGTCAAGGAAGAATTACAAACGAACTTATGTCAAGAAAATTATGAGGTTTATCCTGTCAACACAAATGCCTATATGAATTGTACCTTTATGATTCCAATACAATCCCCAGTTTCGATGTTAGTCCTCTTCCTGTCTTCGGGTCCCTTAATATATTCCGTCCATTTCACAGTCCGGTCTCGACCGTTCCAAATTCGAATCACGTATCTGTTCGTTCTTTTTCCTTTAAAAAGAAATACTGAATGTGCCCCGACTAAAATTATAGTGTTTTGTGACATTTCACGTATTTGATTCACTTTATTTACCTCGTCATGATTTTCAACTGAATTATTTTCGATATCTTTTTATACTAGTAACTAAATGATAATATTGATGTACATTATATTTTCAAAAGTTAGCCGAAGTTGGTCAAATAGTTGGAAAATTTGGATATATTTTTTGTATTGAAGACTCTCTTCTCCAGGTACGGGTAATCAATAAATTTTATCTCCAATTCTAAGATTATACATGCGAGTCGTTTTACTTATTATACTGGACTTATACGTATCGACAGGTCCGTTGATGCAGTGGTTAGGGAACCTGACAATTGCGCCGGGGGTCGTGGGTGCGATTTCCAACCAGAATAAATATTTGTGTGATGAGCACAAATAATTGTTCTATGCCTGGGTGTAAAAATACCTGTATAGGTATATGTTTATACATAATAAATGTATTTTATGTCATAACATTGCTTAACACAATCTCTTCTGACGTTTACTTTGAGATCATATGGCCGGTGTGGAGATCTCCCAAGATATTTTCATCTTATTATCACTTGAATCGAAAAGTTTGACAAATGAATTATATATGTTTATATGTATAAATGCATAAAACAATTAACATTTGTAATCAAACAAATGAAAAGTATCACATTGCATAAAAATAAAACGAAAATAGTTAAAATGGCTCGCAATTAAAGTTGCTTTCGAATTAGATTTTAAAACACACTTTGACGGGAGGTTTGTGCAAACAAATCGTAAACAAGAACTCATAAACAGCACACACCTTCGTTGATACAAAAGGAAATTGCTTATTTTACGTCAAAGTGACGATGCACTTTGCTCGTTCGATTATGCTTTTTGAACTTAACATTTTTATGTGTTTCGATATTATCTAGATAAAACTTGTACTCCAAGAATTATTAATAAAATGATCTTAAATAACATTTTTAGTATAAATATCCTTCCGATGTAACAAAAAATAGTTTTTTACAGGTAGTTCTATTAATATATTTCTAATAAGTTCGTTTGTATTCGGCGTTCTATAAGAAAACTGATACTCAAGATTTTTATTACCTTCAACAACGATTTGGTTGAGATCCTTGCAGCTGTGCTGGCGTATGGTACATTAATAAACAAGCTTCATTAGTAAGGTACATTAGCAACAGGAATTAACATCGCGCCTGTATCTCCGAAAAGTTAGGCAGAGGTGCGTATTACTCGGACACTTCCACGTTTAACCAGTTATGTATAAAACATTTCTGACGGAATATCTAAGCTAGAAAAATCTAATAGTACCTAACACAGAAATCGAACCCAAGTCTCTCAATCAGCCGTTGCACTTGCAACCGTTCGACCAACAAGGCATTAGGACTAATAGGATTATTTAAGTGGAATTTGAGAATAAGACTCTAGTGACCTATTAGGTGATAAAAGAACATGCAGGAAATGCAATTATTAGTATCATTAAACTGATTAGAATATGTTAGTAAGCGTAGTTATATTTGTCGTGTACAATTACATCATGTGTATGTATCAGTTGCATTGGAGGTTGGATACTTTGCTGTCCTGAAGACTAAGACGACCGGTTTCGGTATATTATATCGGCGATAATACATGTTGAATTATTTTGACCATATTCCACGAAGAAAGTAAAACAATTTAGAAAAACTGGTAGTGACCGAATCGAGTCTAAGTCAGCTCTGCTGACGATGAAATCTATGGATACTTCGAAGTTAGTATTCGTTAAAGTATTTGCCAGGCGTATTCTTACACCCTAATAAGTAATTATTCTCCTATCTGTGTAAATCTCGATTCTCATTCTTTTTACTAATCCTTTTAGCGTTAATGGTCGCGTACTAATAACATCTTTATTCGGTAAAGATCATGAGTCTCATAATTTTGAGCATGAGTTATAAAAACTTCAAATGCAACTTAAAATTTTATATTTGTCATTCATTTTACTACTTAATAAAATAAGTAAACATTTGCACCTCACATAAAACGTAGAATATTGCTAAGAAATAAACGTCTCCTGTGAGTACCTACATGTGTAAAAAATATAGAGTTCACAACAAATAGATATGGCGACAGACATGTAAGTAGTGCTCTTTATTTTTATTCGTACCGTATGAATGAATTAAAAATAGAAGATGATTACACCAGACAGTTTTCATGTATGTATGTACGATACCAAATAGGTACTAATATTTTACCTTTACTTGAGTTTTACCTTCAGTTAATCATCTATTGCATATCAATTTACAAATAGAGGTAGTTACAACGTGCAAATACGAAGCAGAAATAACCGACATATAAAAATACACATTCGTTCACAGATTTTACGTGAAGCAATATGATGGACATTAGTCTCAAAAGTATTAATGTAAAGTTATTCAAGTTATTAAATTATAAATGACAGTAGTACAAAAGGTAAACTATATGTGAATGTTGTATACATGTGAATCTTTATTAACTGTAGATCTAATTTGACTAATCTAGAATGTTTAGGATAAACCGGCGACGTAGTCATAGATTCAGTTGTTGAAATCAATTAAGAATGGCGTCGTACTCTAAAGCACTGAATGGTTATGTCTTAACGTCTTAACTTTATGTCTTATTTAAGTGTTCACAGTTGACCCTCTCCGTTTAAAACAGAACGCCGTTACAGCAAAGCAAAGACGCAAAGCAAAGCGTGCCTTATTTGGTAAAACAAAGACGCAAACGTAGAGTTTTCTAATATCATATTTGAAGATAAAACTGTAATCTTCATAAATTAATAAAACTGCTTGGGACATTTCTATTTGTCATTAATTCTGTGGTAAAACCATAAACGCAGACAACAGTAGCAAGTTCTGTGATCCCAGACGAATGGACACAGAAAAACTTCACTGAATACATGTTTCGTGTTATTCATCTCCGTGAGAGACTATGGGAAAGAGCACGTGGAGTGTGGCCAGTGGCAACCTTAACAACTTAGTTTGAGAGTATTTTGAACAAGTCTTAAAAACTCAAGATATTTTCATACTAGTTCGAGCCAAAGATAAATGTCTTGTTTCTTTATCAATTTTAAAATGATACATAGCTATCTTTATTGTATTGCACCGTCAGTACGGTAGTAATAGTTTTCGCTGCTAGAGAGAAGAATATAAATTTGGTGTTGTTACAATGTTTAACGGTTCAGAACTTGTTCAGAGCTAGAAGGAAGCCATTTTATAATATGACCCGGTGTATGACAATAGGAACCTATGCCATATCTACATATAATATATCTCTCAGGCAATACCTATTCCATAGTGGGACGTAAACGTAACTGGCGAAACGGGAGTGTTAGACATTCCTCTGCCTACCTACCTGCCTGCAAAATATGCATTAATTTCCGGTGTCTATATGTATAAGGGGAGTACTAAATATACAAGAAGCATAGGTACCAGGTTTGTGATATTCGGCATTCGATGCCCCCTGCCTTCCCCGTAAGTCACCTGACGTAAATAATAATAAGATTATAGAATGTGAATTCAGTACCACGTCCGTCGTATATTCGAAAAAACAATACACAAAACATTCGCAGTCCACTGAGAACGATGTAAACATTTAACTCACTGTTATGACAGAACACCGGGCGGTATAGCTTATAAATCATTTATTCTTTCCTCCGGCGAAGCGCAGATTAAGAAAACAATGGATGACAATCTATCAACAGGAGTCCATTTAGGAAGACAAAAGCCAAAGCGGGAGACGATCTCGTGAAGTGGACCGTTTTATATTATATTTATCTTTAATTACTACACGACGCCGAACGAGAGAAAAAATAAAGAATAAAGCCGTGCGATCCGCGGAATAATGACGTGATCCGTCGTCGAGGGAAAAAAGATTGCGGAAAACAAATAACGATTTTCTTTTGTTAGCTTATTATTCTCTAGAGCATTCATTACTCGTACCTCCGAACAAAACGTGTTCGTAGCTTCCCGTCTAAGGCTTACAAAATACCACCTTGCGAAACTCCACAGAGTTCACCGATCGGTCCAATCAAATTTCCCTTATCTTAGGAATGGAATTTGAAATAAATAAGACATGAAATTTATTTCTACGTTTGAATGCAGTTGATCCAATCTACGTTGTTAGCATTCAAAATTCTTTATACTTCGTCTCTGCTGCATATTTGTTAGAGTTCTCGAAACTAGATTTCTGTTTGAAATATCAAAAGTAATGAAATCATTATGAAAGTTAAGCAAAATTTAAAGATGGAAATGAGTTTTGGAGATGTTAAACACTGAATTGTTGAACCAATACTCATTTAATATTATTGTTCAATGAAATATAACGTTTAGAAAACGAGATAAAATATGCTCGGGATTTATTTCAGATAGTGATTAAAATTTCAACGACTAATTTTCTAATTGCTAATAAAAAGAATAATTTACCACCAAGTATCCACAACAGATATTTATTCATTCGTTATTTAAATATTCCCGAGAACTAATCCCTCAACCGACGATAGTAAAACGAGAAATATTCAATGAAAACTCGAAGGGCAGTAAAATTTTACGGGCAGCCAAAGTCTCTAGTGTGAAATTTAATTAGGAACGTGTTAGAACAGTCAGATGTGGTATTTTCATAATGTCCGCCAATGTCCTCTAGTGGTAGATTTAAGAGCTTAAGGCTACGTTATTATGCTCTGCTGTTGTTAAGGGGAAGTGCTTCAAGTTAGAGGCGATAGTATTTATTTGCGGTGCTACGATGACGCCAACATAATTATATTTCTTCTAGAATTTTCAATAATTTTAATAGCTTATGTTAATATTAGTTATTTAGTACTCGATGATTTTCTTATTTATATCAAATAAACTTTGTCATAGAACATACTTTTAATGTCTAAGAACAATCACTAATGTTGACAAACTACATTTTAAACAATCCATTTTTATTATGTGATCACTCTTCACTATTCAATGATAAGATAAATGGAACTGAAATTGGCATAACGACTGTTAGCATGGCACCTGACAGCAAAAAACACGCGAACAGTATAATGTGGAAATTTTACCGTAAATAGCACATAATGCTATTCTCAACACAATAGCGACGATGCTTATCGCACGAACGACAATCTCGCTTCCGTCAAACGCAACGCAGTCGCAACATTATAAGAGAGGCTGTCACGCACAATATTACACCGAAACTACTTTACTTCCCCGAGTTGGCGAGATGATTGAACCCGATACGATATTAGAAACATTCTTCACGTTACAATGTCGAATATGGAAGGACCTGAAATACGATTACATTTCCATCGGATCATATTATTCGTTTTGCGACTCGTTTCACCGTCACCGACTTCGGTGTTTGTTTACGTTCGAATACTGGTTGAATTTTATTATTGTTTACATCTAGTCTAGACATAAATAGAAATGTATTATTTGCTTGTTATACAAGCGATAATAATTAAAATATCTTTATGCACACAATATGTAGGTACTGTCTAATAAATTTCTTTTACAATTTCTACAAAAAATTAAAAGTTTTCTTCTTTTTGATTAGATATTGAAAATTTATACGTAAACCTAAATTTGTGTTTCATAAAACATCTCAATATTTATATCAAATAATGCAGATTGAAGACGTCGTAAACTTCTGTCGAACTTGCTCCTGCCACTAAACCGCAATGTTTGTTCAATTGTGTTCCGGTTAGTCAACACGCGCACGCTATGCCACAAGGCGTTCCTATTTAGTTTTCAGAGACAACAAGTCCATCTGTGACTAACGTTAGTCGGAACTTGTAATCTAAGTTTGGATACAAGTTTATAAGGTCGCCACTCCACATCATACGACTTCAATCCTTGTCGATTACTAGGCTCAAAGCCTAGTCTTAAAGTAATAAATTACAATTTTGGAAGTCTAGTAGTACTTTATGTTTTATGTCTTCAAGAAACCTGTCTACGAGCGAGTACTCCATGATATTCTCTTCATCTCCAATGATAGGTTTGCAAGTGCACCAACACATTTTTGACCAGCGTGGTAGATTTCATCAAGCTTTTAAATAAATTTGCTAACGGCTTGGTGGCTTGTAAACATGAAATAGATGCTTTCCGCACATCCCTTGCTGTTTTTCGCAGGACGGTAGGAGAGTACCTAGATAAGCTTGATAAACGAATTGGATATGTTCTGTAATGTTTATCAATGTTTGTTATATATATTAAATAAAAAATTAAAAAATAATGACTCCAGAGTAGTATCATACATGGGAATAATAACGGAGTCTTTGGGAAAGTGTACTATGCCTTCTTACACTGTAATTGTTTCTCGAATGATTTCGCATTCGTTTAATATTATTATAATTTGGACTTATATTAATGCTTTTTCAGGTTACACACTTACCTATGTGTCATTTGTGTTAGGTATTTGTTTGTATATAAATATGATATGTATGATGTATTAGTCTGCAAGAAATAACCTGTTACGTGTCCTGAATCATCTTATTACCAAAGTTATCTAAGCGTGGTATATATTACCTCTATGTAGATTGCTGCTTCCCAAACATGATCACGTAACGTGCAATAAAATCCATAATTTCTAAAAACTTTATTCATTTTCCTATTAATTTGGTTGCTCGGTTCTGTTTTTTTGTTTCAATTCTCTCACGACTCAATATTTCTTTTAACAAAGAATTTACAGAACTTCTTCGTAGGTATTAATTATTTCGCCGACATCAATTTACTTCAGCTAATTGAGTTGTTCATTATAAATGTTGCATTTTTAATGCTTCAAATTATCAATGGACTAATTTGTTAATAGTCAGACGATGAAAACTCACAAATGATACTGAAAAAGTAATATCTAATGAAGGTGTGATATTCAGTTAACTAATTAATAAAGCAATTTGTCCAAAGCGTTTTGCGGTGACTGTTAGTACATTACGTTAATTACATTGGCTATATTAATACTAATTATTAATAATATTAATACATTTAAGTAGGTACGTCATGGTACTCAGGACTCGTCAAATTAAAGTTATGCTGTTTCGGGCTCAACAATGTATGTACACAGTAAAGTATTGATTTGAAAATTAATAAATCAAGAAATGACGTGATTACAATAACGTATTAATGAAATTATATTTAATATTTCTAATTCAATGTGTCTAATTCAATGGAATTAATGATTTATGAGTCAATGAGTGAACGTAAGAATGAGCGAAGAATGTGTGTGAGTGAATGAATAATGACGCCAGTGTCCCGTCTTTCGAATATTCTTTAATTAAGTGAATTTATTGCATATAAAGCTGCATATATCCTAATAACAAATTCATATAACACTGATGTCGCTGACATTAACACTGTTAAAACAATTGTAAAGAAATTTAATTTGATTGAAATTGCATTCGAATGAATGTTTTCATACCGTTTCAATATGAATATTCAGGGGCGAATCCACTCTCGAATTACAATTGCTGTTTGCACAAAGACAAAAACAAACAGGATCGGTGAATAAAATGATGAATTTTTGATAATCGTGGCTAGCGCTCAAGTCACATAGAAATGTTTTTGAAAATGTGATTTATATTTTTAAAAGTTATTGCACTGTGACACTAAAGGTTGTACACGTAAAATGATTACACATCAGTGTGAGTGTAACACCGTTTTTAAACAACGCAAAATCACAATTGCAATGGCAAAAATAAGCAATTATATTGGAAATTCAATTTAAAAACGTAACATCACGCCTGTTATCCCCTAGAGGTAGGCAGAGGAGTGTAGAATTCAATTTATTTTATAAAAAATAAATAACTACGTAAACATTCTGATATCAAAGGCGGTCGAAATGTCTCAGTTATTAATGTTAGATTTGAACGCAGCGGTCTGGTAGGACTTTTCCAATTTAGATTTAAAAACATGACAAATATTCTGCATGAAACAAGCTCATTATTATCAATGCCTATTTTTTTATATTTACCAACAACATTTGAAAATAGAACAATGTCTTGCTGTTATTTTATCAGACAACGACGTATGAGACGGAACAAGACGGACAATAACGAGGACTGAAAATTGTTAAAAAAACTATGTAAAATAATTTAATTGACGCAATATAAGTTTAAAATATTCATAATTTTATTATATAATTAACTGTGCCTTTCTAGTTAAAGTCAATGAAAGTTTTAATTGAATTAAACAATATATTATAATAGAATTGTGAAGTCAACGGTCGTTATAAATTCTTCAGGTCCATTGCCTACTTTATATTAATTACAGTTTCCATTGAACATAATTACGAAACTAATTGAATATATGCAAGAGAATTAAAGAATTCATGATGAATTCAATTATATACCTCCACCAATTTCGGTATTTCTCTCAACAATAGTGAAAAGCGTCTCGTAAAATTAATATGTACGGAGTGGTCCGTGTTAAATGTGGGCAGTATTAAAACGGGGTACTAATAGGGGAGGACGGGGTTGACTTTATGTCCTCAGACCGGTCTAGAATTATTAATTACCAGAATGGTGATTGCATTCTTGGTCTTGCGGTCTTCGCGTTTATTCGAGTGTGTGGGTTGGGGGGTTATTCTGTAAAATGAAGTAGCTACACGTTCTAAAAGGTTATATCCATATAGTTATTTTTATATATAACTATAGTTTTCTAAATTTACTTTGGCTTATATGCACCTTGTTAAGTGATAAAAATAATATTTAATCACATTTGTAAAATAAATCATCTTTACTCCATATCATGTTGTATTTAGTAATTGTACAATATTACGTTAAATAACAGTTAGATAAATAACAGATCTTACATAAAATATACCCTTACATGTTTTTACACTAACGAATGATAATAAAACATATTTTTATGTAGGTACTCGTATATAAAGATATCACAACTACCTCGTTAGTTGGGTTGGTTGCAAGTGCGACTACCGATCGGGAGGTCCTGAATTCAATTCCCGGGTCGGACAATACTTAAATTTTCTAATTTAGGTTTTAGGAATAGTGGCCCGGATTTTGGATATGTACCCGGTGTATGGCAATAGGCTCATCACTTATCCCATAGTGGGACGTAAATGTAACTGGTGAAACGTGGGAGTGTTTTATATTACTCTGCCTACCTCTTCGGGGATTACAGGCGTGATATTAAACGAGATAGTAAACGTGATATTAAAAAGAATTTAAGATATCACATAATTTAACGAGTTTCAATTCTTAATCATATTTCTAAATATATTTCGCTCATTCAACTCGGGCAACAATCCATTCATCATCGCCCTAATTTCTATGAATATTAAAGCAGAATAATAATAATAATCACAATTCCCAAAATTCAGTCATTCAGAACCGCATTATAGCACAATATAGCGTCGTTTCCGCGCCGCCGAGCAATTTATAAAACTGAATGGCGACTTGGATGTAAGTTATGCCGCGTGTCTTGTTAAAATTAAGGATTTAAATTTACAAAGCGAATAGGTGAAACGAAATAAATATGAATATGAATGGGAACTGACAAGAGTTGCGGCGCGGGATCCGAATTATTAACTTTTGGAGTGCACGCCGCTACAGCCGGCGCGCGGCGGAGGGCCGGGAGGGCGCGGATTCAGATCTTTCAAGTGAGTCTAACAGAGCTGTCATATCCTAAACGTCAAATTCTTCACAACGAACCCGCTTTTGATACTCTAAAAATTTTGTTACTCAGCCATTTTCACATTTCACATTTTCAGGTCTCACATTAAATAATTTTACTTTTTTAAGATTTCCTCAGATAGCAAAATTTCTATCGAATCATGTCAAGTGTTTCAAATTCAAATCAATCAAAATCAAATTTGAATTTTGGTCAAAATGTTGAAAGATATTTCGACTTATTTTAATGATTTTGTTATTTATCTTATATCCTTCTAGAACCCGAAACGTCATACAATTTGCTACTAGCTGTGATCCACGCAAAAGCGGCAGCAAGAAAGGACTTTATACGACTTCATACGACTTTATGCATATAAAATATAGCAACTTTATACATACGAAGGCACCATCCTGGTGGAAACAATTTTGGCGTATTGCATAATTTGGGCAGACGAAGGGACCGCGCGTCGAATCTCAAGCGTCTTCGAGTCTCAACTGCTCCGTAATTACGTCTCGTACGTCATTTTGGTAGATTATGTATTGTAACATAACTAAACTTGTTGTGTAAAATATAGTGTTTGTGGACCATGAAACATAGATTACGTAGCACGCAAAAGAAAGTATTTTACGATATTCAACTGTTGAATGACAAGTGGAGAGGGAGAGAGAAAATTTAAAATGCTATTATCATACACACACGCACTGAAACACAGTTCAAGTACACACACATGGGCACACAGTTGTTATTACAGATGAAAAGTAACAGTATAACACTCCTTTGCTTAAATGCTCGGGAAAATACAAGGAAGAAAGAAAGAAAGAAAGAAGGAAGGAAGGAAGGAAGAAAGAAAGAAAGAAAGAAAAGCTTTATTCCATCCATATAATTATAAGTAATATATATTACCATATATATTAATATATATAAGCATTAACAAATAAAAATAATACAAAAAAAACAAAAAGAGATGGAATGAGGGCTGGAATGGGGGGAATGGGCACTCAGCCTTTCCCGGTGGAAAACCACAAGCGTGATGTTATGTTATGTTTATTATCAATTTGATAGTCGCCACGAATATGCACGCGTGTTTGTGGGTGTACGTCTGTGTGAGTACGTTTGTATTTAATCATATCGTAACATTGTTTGAATTATTCGCTATTCAATCCGAAGTCCCTAACTATTCGACACTCGAATTCTAGTGTAAGCAGTCTGGGTATACTCATTCCGACCGGGCCCGAGCTGTGGGTCCAGTGAATATTATCCAAACCGCAGCCGGACTTGGCGTAACGATTCTAATTAACTCTGGAACGTTCGGACGGATAGCTGCAGCAACTAAAAAGCTTTATCGAAATAACCTTTATTAAGCCCTCAATAATATTGAATGTTATACTGTTTTCGTTTGGATGTAATTCCGGTCATATTCGAAAGCAGTTTCGAATTTGTTTGCTTGAGTGTTCATAACTTCGTAGTTGTAAGTACCTACAATAAATAAAAACGAGAAATATAAGTGCATTGAATGTTTATATAGGTTATATAATGTATTAATAACCTTAAAAAGACTTGAAGGTGGAAACTGGTTGAGATCAATAGAGGACCGAGTGTACACCTTGGGAAAGACCTATGTCCAGCAGTGGTACTCATGTATATAAATAAAATAAATACCTTATTGGATACGTTATTCATGGATGACGATTTAAAGACGCTTATGTTATCGCCAGAAACGGTGGGAAATTGTTAAGTAAAAATTATTGTATAGCGTTTATGTTTTACTGTCTGTAGTATTTACAATTTACGCGTCGCTTGAAACAAAGACACAAAGGAAAACATTAATTCTACCTTTCCGAGTGACGTTACCGACACTCGTATCATTCGTTTTTTGTAACAAAATTTGCCGTGTGTCGGATATATTTTAACATTTTCAGTTACTGGATAGTAAAGTAAATTTGAAATTCCATACTTCCTTTCACAATGGTTGCTAACTTTTAAGCGATTCTTTTGATACATGCCCGTGAAGTAATCTGTTTGGTCAGCCGGAGATCTACCTTTATTCATTGTATTATATACTAACCATTAGAAAAATCTTAATTTTGGTGAAAATCTAATTAGTGTGCCGCATTTGGTAACCGTGGCAAACTAAGTATGAATGTATATAGCCCTTCTCATAACAAAAGTAAATTAATGTCCGACAGTGGCGCAAGATGGCGCTAGTTAATGCTTAAGTTTTCTTCCGATGCAGTAAAAATTAACTTAATAACGACATCATACGATCTTAGTTATTACGGCGACGAGCAATTAAACGATCAAAGAGGGCGGCAAGAAAAACGCTCCAGTGTTTACATTACCTTTTTGTGTTTTTTAGATTTAGTATCGTTTTCAATAAATTATTCGTCTAGAGCTTGTTCATTCAGTTCAGTAATTATTAGCAGTTTTTTCTTTGTATCGGATCGACACCCCAACGCTTTGTAAAGAACACTTTTTTATTCCCACTTTCGTCACTCTATTGTAATACTGTTCTGTGTTTTTACAATAAAAATCCTTTATTGCATAGCATTAAAAGAAAGCTGTTATTTTCTTCTTAATACAAGAATGAGAATTTTATCGGATCTAGGTGCCGAATGCGACCAATACTTAACTATCTTGACCAAAATGGGTCATACTCTGTCTAATGAGGTAGTCAGAAGTCTAAGAAAGTCTACGAAAGTATATAAAGAGAGTGATGAATGTACAAAATCCCGTAACAATTAAAAAGATGAAGTCTGGCACTCGGTGCCTTATACCTACACCATAACTAAACTAAACGTAATTTCACGCCTGTAATCTCCGAAGAGGTAGGCAGAGGAATGTAGTAGATTTCCACGTTTACGTTCCTACGTCAGCTTAGCGACATAATAATAAAATATAACTTGTAATCCCTAGTAGCAGCACGGAACGGTCTAGCTTTATGCCCGGAGTATAGCGATAGTTTCACTTCCTATTCCATGTTGCGTCATAAACGAAACTGGTGAATGGTTATTAAACTAAAATTGTAAATAAAAAAAATATAAATTAACTAGTTGAATTAAATTAAAACGGCGCGCATGTATGAAGAGAATGATGAATGTGGAAGAGGCTCGGCAGGTATGTAAGGATAGAGCTATTTAGCACTCGGTGCTCTCTGCCTACCCCGCAAGCGACCTGGCGTGAGGATATGTATGTATGTATAAAGTAACTATTTCATTAAAAAAAACGTAACTTTACGCCTGTAATCCCCGTGGAGGTAAGCAGAGGAATGGAGAACACTCCCACGTGTCACCGGTTACGTTTACTTCCCACTATGGAATAGGTGATGAGCCTATCGCCACGCAACGGGCACATATCCAGATTCCGAACCACTACTAGAAAATCTAAATTAGAAAATTTTTGTAGTGTTCGACCCGGGAATCGAACCCAGGACCTCCCGATCGGCAGTCGCACCTGCAACCAACGAGGCAGTCATATAAAATTAATATTTATATAAATGTAAAATTAATATTTATATATGCAAGTAAGCACATAGATGTATGACATTTAAAGTTGGATAAATTATTTCTCTCTGAAAGTACATATAACGAGAACACCAGACATAATCAATCGTCCAATCAGTGTCATATTATTTCTGATCAATTTCTGAATTGAAATCTATATTCAGATCTCTTTCACATTAAAATAATGACGAGCGCTTTTGTTATTATTGGAAACCACTCTCGGTACTTATATATTAATACATTACAAAATCAAGTCATATATTCGGATACGTAAAGAACCTTAAAAAAATAGTCTTTCAAATTTCCATTTTTTGGGTCCTTGAAAAAAGTTGAATAAAAATGAGATTTATTTACCTAATCATCAGTTCAGTTTTCTTCTTGTTTTCATAATGTCTTCTTATCAGCTGTGTTTCCAGATTCTCATTCGTTTTATTCACATTATATGAATAACGTAATTCATGCCTGGAATCCCCGAAGAGGTAGGCAGAGTGTAGTATACTCCCACGTTTCACCAGTTACGTTTACGTCCCACTATCGAATAGGTGGTTTGCCTATTGCCATGCACCGGGCACATTTCCAGGTTCCGAGCCACTACTAGACAATCTAATTTACAAAAATATATTATATCTCATACAATAGCCTATTATCATATATTGTCAACTATCTTCCCTAAGTCTTTCTCTACCCTAATATTCGATAATAATAATCATAACGTATTAAAAATGACAATCGAAACGATAACACAACAGTAAAAAAGTGTTTTAACTGATATCATGGTGAAATTTCAATTTGTATATGTTCTGAACAAATAAATTATAACATTAGGATATAAATTCTTATTCTATGCACAATATTATCCATTAAACACACGGAATAAACACAAGCTGCTGCAACAGAAGCTGTTGAATTCAGTTAACGTAAATCAATATGAGTTACGGCGGCCACATATCATATCTTAAAAACAAACAATGGACGAGCGAGGCCGAAATTAATACGTATAGTCGCACGAACGCGGATTTACAGTTCTTGATTGTGAGCCAAAAAGATCAAAGTTATATCGACCTTGGCCCGAGTAGCTCCATGGTGTGTTTATATAGACACGATACGATCAACACATGAATTTAATTATGTACGTCAATAGCAATTATATATTTATAAGTCTTCTAAACTGGCGTGCGTGCGAAATGCGAAAGCACGTCGGTAAGGATAGAAGTATATAGCGTTTGGTGTTATCTGTCTATTACGTAACAAAACTGTCGTGATGTTACAAAAATAAGATGCCGTGATATTGTAAATAATGTAGTGATAAACCTTTTATCAAAAATCTAATGTTTTTAAATATTTTATTCTTAATTTGTTGTCATGACAGTGGCATCTGTCAAATGTAGACATCTTTATTAACTCTATTAAAATTAAAACCAAATACTTATAATTCCAAGTGTAACTTATATCGGTTAATATTATCATACCATTTACTATTAAGTAAGCTACAGGAATTAATTAATATAAAAGAAAAGCTATGAGTTTCGTGACTTTGTCTATATTAGATAAAATTAAAAAATTTAATCCTTATTTATTTCATTATATACAACATTATTTACTCAAGAATACATCCATTAAACTTTTACGGAGATGGTTTTTGGGTTTAACCAGACAAATTTGTAAAGAGCAACTCAAAGAAACAATGTTAAACAAATTAAAGGAATAAAGACACTAAAAAACACGATTTTATCACGATAATACGTATGTAACTAAATTATAATTCTCGATGCAAACGTAACTCAATGTCACCAATCTTAAATTCCATTTCCATTTCTATTATTCCATAAAACTGTAATGCAAATGTCACGTGTAATGTCTATAAATTACCATAACGACATGTAACGCGTCACGTTTACAGCGCTCGGGTGTTTGCGAGCTCTCTTGAATTATGTATCGTTCGCCTACAACAGTAGTACAATGTAGAGCAAGACGTACTGTATACAACTGGACGTACTCGTATAAACGTACACAGTGAGCGAATTGAAAATTCACCACGTTTCTTCTGTTATTGGAATTGTTGGAAAAGAATTAGAGTCATACAGTACAATTGCTAGTAATTTTTATACGGTAATAATTATCTAGAATGATGAATATATGAAATGAATGTACGTAAGGATTGATGTATGTAGATGAAGTTGATCAGGTCTGTAAGACTAGTGATATACAATACTGTGTGCTCTGCCTCCAGCTTAAGGGAGCTGGAGTTATGATATGATAAGGTAGTATTTTTATTCAGAAAAATGGATTTTAATTTTTATGTGCAAATTAAGCCGCATATTGCTTAAACAACAAGAGATATCTTAGATAGTATCAGTTGCAGTTCGCAGCGCCCTTCGCGGGTCCTTGTACCAGTACAACCTAATCTGACTAGTCGCCTTTTAATATTATAAGCGATGCTACAAAAAGTATTAATCAACAATTATGTTATTGCGAAAACCCACATTTAACTGAATCCTTTAAATTTTTTATCTTACAATAACATTAATTTAAAGTCGATCCACATTCATGAATTCGTAATATCTGGAACTGCCACACATACTCCAATAATTCATACCGGTTAAGACACAGACAATTAAAAGTTTAAGCTAAAGGCGGTTGCACAAAGTTAAACAAAGCCGAGTTTACAACGGCGGCCAAGTTGTGGGCCAACAATGAGCCTTTGTTTACACTTAATGGATGCCCTTTGTCGCCGAGGCCTAAATTTTGACTTATTGTTTTAGGCCGACATGGGAGTGTGCACGGGGCCTTACTTTAATTTCTTATTTTGAAACTGAATATATTAATTTCAAAACTCGTCATATTCGGATTAATTCAACGCTCAAGTTGTGGAGAAACATTGAGGCAAATGAAATATTATATTTTATTTTAACACGACATTGAAAAGTGCTCCTGTATACCCAAAATGAATACGAATAGAATCAAATACAACGCAGCTGATATATTTGAGAAATAAAAGCTTTGTTATATTGCAGTGAACGTGAAAAGTTCCTTGAAAAAATAATAAGATCTTAAGAATAACTTTGGAATTCCAATCATAAAAATATGAAAGTAATACATCAATAATAAAATTTTAAATCCTGCGAAGCATGATAATCTATCAACAAAAGAATCTTCTACATTATACTGGCATTAACAAAAGCTACTAGCGCTTAAAAAAGTTCACTTGAAAGGGCAACGTAATACGTTAGTCAGCTATTATATTTCGAAAGATCTAATAACAACTACCTGTATTTAATATTGTAATGTTTGCGATATTGTTGGGTAGTGTACCGTTAAAATTTCCTTACCAATCACTTTTTGTTAGTTAATGAACCGATCGTAACGCGGATGGAATAGAAAACGCCTGTCAAATAACGCTGGATTATCCCCAAGATAACGACATATATATATATATAATTTAGAGGAAAAATTTTGTTGAATAATTTCAAAATAGAATCTTTGATTTATTTTAATACAAATGGTAAATTGATGT
>DWTO01000546.1:0-20411 GCA_018244755.1 Jemadia pseudognetus | reverse complement strand
GAAAGCATGGCTAGACTATGTAGCATCTTTGCAAAAGAATGATAGTATGAAAGAAGCAAAGAAAGAAATATACCGTCGGTTTAAGAATGACACTAAAGCTTCAGTGAATGAAAACCGTGCGAATAAGAGAATGAAAGCCGAAGAAAAACAGGCGATGGATTCCGAGACGAACACCAAACTCTTCTGGACGGAGGTGAACAAGTCTAAAAATTGATCGTCAGCCTCCAGAATGACAAGAATTAAATCTAGGCATGGTACCAGTCTTGAAACACAAGGAGTATGTTAAAACGATGGAGTGAATATTACGGTGACATGTATGCTTATGTTCACAGTGCGGACATGGAAATTGGTAACGTTTCAGTGTCTGCATGTGAAGATATTAAAATAAGAAGTTTGAATGACAACAAGGATGCGGGTATCGATAAGGTGTTTGCACAAATGATCAAATATTGTGGTAATGTCGTTCGGGACTCTTTCTGGTTGTTGCGCAATATGTGCTGGCAATCCGGGAGAGTTCCGGGAGACTGGAGCCGTGCAGTCATCGTATCCTACGTGAAGTTGCAGACGTGCAGCCCACTTACGTGAACTGCAAATCGAGCGTGCGGATGGAAGGCAGCAAGTCGGTCTCGTTTGGGTGTTGTCAGCCAAACTGTTTATCATATATCTGGAGAAATGTCTCCGGCGATTACGGGATATGAATGTGGGAGTACGCATGGGTGACTTGATGGTGAACTGCTTACTCTACGCAGACGATGCAGTATTAATTGGCTCCACACCATCCGAGCTACAGGCACTAGTCACAGTTATGAAAGATGAGTATATGAAAAAAGGCTTACGTTTGTACGTGGATAAGACGAAAGTGTTAGTATTTGACAAAGATGAGTCGAGAACCACTGCAATAGTAGTGGTTGATGATGTAGCGTTGGAACAAATGGATTATATTGTATATCTTGAATGTGCTTTTAGCAGGAATGTTAGGTACACCGCTGACATAGAGATAAGAATGAATGCTGGAAATAATCTTAATGGAGCATTGGGTAAGCTACTGTTGCCAAGTCTTGAGCCAGCGAGCTCGTTTGGCAATACATAAATCCGTGCTTACTTTCACTGTTTTGTGCGGTAGCGAGAGTTGGGTATGTAAGAAAGGGGATGAAAGTAAAATAAAATCGGTCGAGATGAAGTTGTTGCGTCGCATTTGTGGCTTGCCACTCTCCGACCGCGTTCGCAATTCTGACGTCGGGAAATTGCATTGTATGAAAGAGAATAATGGTGTAAAAAGAAGAAAGGGCATGTTCCGTTGGTTCGGATATGTTGAGAGAATGGCTAATGAAAGAATGATGAAACAGATATACAATGCGATTGTTGATGGACGCAGGTGCCGAGGGAGGCCAAGACTCACCTATCTAAATCAAATAGGCCAGATATTGGCAGATGGGGGAGTCTCCGAAAGGTCTCCGAAATCGGTGTGCATGTATGAAGAGAGTGAAGAATGTGGAGGAGGCGCGGCAGGTCTGTTAGGATAGAGTTATTTGGCTCTCGGTGCTCTCTGCCTACCCCACAAGGGACCTTGCATGAATATAGGTATGTATGTAAATACATACTTATGATTAAACCCTAATTGATCGAAAAACTGCTAATAACATATTGCGCTGCGCTTTTATTTTATAGCATATTTTCGACAAATTTGCATTGCGCATGAATATCGCATTTCATGAGTTTTTAACACAATTCGCACACGAAAAACGTTTGCAACCATAGCAGCTATCAATGAAAACTATCAGACATAAAATTATATGGAAATCCGCCAGTCAGATTTCTTACAACCAGTGCAGTCTCAGGAGGTGCCGAGCGGTGCTACCGCTGTCCCGGGGACTCGCTCTTTCACGGCCTCGCACAACAAACCGACTAGAAAAGAAAATGTTTAACAGTTTTTATTCAATTTATTATTTATCGACGTATATAATAATAATAATGAAATTACTGTTTTCCTTCAACTATCTTAGCGTTCCAACGTTGGACACAGGTCTCTCAAAATGAAAGTAAAATGTATATTTTTATTAATAAGTCATTTAAATATTTCTATACATTTCCAAATATACCGGTGAATAATAATATACTTTTTGTAATTTGATTGAAAACTAATGGAAAGTGATTGGAATTTGAATTTCTCTTCGCGCATTAGTCAACCAACTTGAATGCACGGTTATGTGACTATGGTCAATTGGTCATGTGTGCGATTTACCTTTGGATAATTCTAGTGATTTTTTTCAAGTCATCACTTACGTTTAATTTGCACAACAGCCGCATCAGTTATACGATCAATCATCAGCGTCATCATCAATCCTCTTATTGCTCCAACGTTGGACACGGGCCTCATCTCAAAGTGAAAAGGGTGAAGAGTAGTCTCTTACTTATTGCTAAGTAATTGTTGGCAAAAATACATTTTTTTAAAAAGCATTGCGAAGATTTTAAGTGATATGTTTGCCTCGTTGGTCTAGTGGTTGCTGAGTACGTGACTGCTAAGAAAGAGGTCCTGAATTCGATCCCCGGGTCGGGCAATGTTGCAAACTGGACTTTTTAAACTTAAAATTTCCACTAATAACAAGAAACCTAGATTTGTGCTAGGTGTACGTCAATAAAAGGCGCATCGCTTATTAATTGGGACGTCTAATAAAACTGGGGAAAACTGGGATCTAGTGCTACGCTCCGCTGCCCACCCCTTCCGGGAAATATAGGCGTAATGTTACATAACCTTACAATACGTGACTGTAAAGTTTATGAGAAAGTTGCGATATTAGCATAACATATTAGCATAACATATTCAAGACTGATTTTGCAAAGATCTGCCGCCCGAGGCGGCCTCGTAATTGTTGTGCCGCCGCTGCTTACTACTCTTCGCACAACACTTAGGTAATCGAAAACCTTCAAGCATGCTGGTTTTCATACTATTCATTCCTTCACCGTTATAGCAACTGGTAATTAATTTAAAAAACGTACATACCTTTTTAACGTCACAGGTGCGTGTTAAGATATAAACCTGATTTCCGCAGTGAAGGTAGAACTCCACGTACTGCTTATATTCCAGACTATATCTTCAAAAATTGAAATAGTTAGTTAGTAATAATATAATATTGTTAAATATTGAATGATAAGTTTCTTGATGATGTATATAAATTTATTCGGTGGCACAAATATCGTTATTATAAAATTTGAAGTTAATTATAGAGTATCTCGTCTCGGTAATGAATGCTTTCTTCTATTCGAGCGAGTACCCGTGCCCCCGTACACCCTCCTCCTCACCACACGTCGGCTCGATCGGGTGCGATCGGCGGCGATCCAAAGCGCAGGAAAATTGACAATTAGGCGCAAATATAAGTTAGTAATAATAAACAAACAATAAAACTACATTTACTTTGTATCACTTAACTATTTAATTTATATACAACCTTGGCCACAAATGTTAGTCTTCAGTAAAAAACATGCCATTTATAAAATATAAAAAGAACAACTGAATCTGTTAAACAATACTCGACGTTGCAAATTAAAATGTTGGATTAAAACAATAGTTAAAGTATTTCGATATGTTGTAAAACATCTGCTTCACAAATTGGGAAAATAATATTTTTTGAATTTTTTATTTTTCTCGCATTCCTTTCGTTGTTCATAGTGTCAAGAATCTAGTGTGTTATTTATTTGTGAAATAAAGACAGTAACCTTACCAAACGCCTAAAAAAATTGAACTTCGCATATATAACCATATACAAATTCAGCTTTTACACAAAGAAGGAAAGTATCAAGTGGAGATAGGCAATTAGTAAAATATGGCAACGTTTATAATTATATTTGGTTGGCTGTAATGTGTCATATGTCAATGTTGGTACTTTGTTTATTCGCTTTTTTGTTGCTGTCAATGAAAAGTTGAAAACGTGTAAATTACAATTAAAGAAGAAATTATATGACAACATATCTGAGTTACGGAAACAAAAGCAGCGAAAAGAAAAAGTGAGGTTATCTCACTACAGTTTGCGGCGTCGTTTGGGGACTGCAGAACATCGTGAGAAGTAATTTTTCCTAGATGGGACGGGGGACAAAGTCGGAGTGGAGGGCAATTACGAAAACGCCAATGTGATCAAGTTAGAAGTGACCAGAAATTTGAATATCTGGAAATTTCCAAACAACTTTGCAGTCGCAAATGTTACTGGTTACACGGATGACGAAAGAGGCTATGTTACATATTACATGTATGAGTTCTGCCGAGATGTGGCGAAAACTTCAGAGTATATATGAACAGAAAACTGAGACTAGTGCATATAATACAGTAGAGATTCTTTCAATATAAGTTCGAAAAAAGCACAGAAATCTCGGATAAGTTTGTTATTACTAAAGTATTAATAACGTTGGCAGAATATTAACATTTCGTTTCTGCATGGGAATCTGCACCTGACGACAAGCAAACATTTGATGATTTGGTGGCTAACGCGCACATTAATGGCTCGCGTGCCATTGGTTCGCCATCTATGCCCTAGAAGATAATTCAGAAAGTGACATCCACTACCTGCCGTATAGTGAAGAACAGCTATTAGAAGGAAGTAGTCCAGCCAGAAAGGAAAGGGGCAAAACAAACAATGTTTGTATAAAAAGTTTATTGTGCAGATAGAATATTTGTTAATATACGATGATTTTTTAATTTTTAGCACAACTGAAATTTAGATCAAAAAGATGAAAACAATATTAAATAAAAAATTTAAGACGAAAGATTTTAGGATCAATTTCAGAATACTTACAAAATTTTGAATTTAATTCTGAAACAAAATTTAGAAAATGGCACAACTATATTGTCATAAAGAAATTACTTAGAAAATATACTTAAAAGATTTAATGTGGAAAATTGCAAACCTACATATGTTGACACCCTTGGATATAAATTTTAATACTAAGGCATTTAATTCTGATAGTTATTGTGATAAAGACATCGAAAGAATTTCTAGGCAAATAATTGGCTGTCTAATGTAAGCCGTTTCAGGCACTAGGCTATACCTGTGTATTAAAGTATCAAAGCGAATGTGGTGTGTGTGTTGACGTGTGCATACATATACATACGTATACATATACTTACGCTTGCGGATTTAAGTCCGTTAAATAATAAATCCAGAATACACTAATTAGTGTATTACACAAGTTAGCAAATAGTCACGTACAAGCTTAGCCGACAGCGTACAAGAGTCAGAAGGTATAGAAAAATGAGAAGTGAAGAAACAATTAGGAAACACGAGAAAACAAAGCGAATAAGCGAGAGCGGATAGCGATAAGCGACACGGGTGCGTCGTACGCGGCTACTGGATGATCACACGCATTCGTTGTCACCAATGACTCCGCGGATCGGGCGTTTCCAAGAGTCCATCAATAGTCACGATTGCAACCTTTATCTATTGTCAAGTGTGCGTTTGTGTGGTCCTGGAATGGTCGTTTATCCAACCTGAACACGACTTTGTGGTCATCATCATGTCTTGCTGATATGCGGTTAACATACTTCGTTTTTCTATTATTGTTCTCTTTCTGTATTATCATATATGACAATCAATAAATATGTCAATCACTTGTCATATCTTACATCGAATTTAATGTCAGCAGCCCGGTTATCATGACAACTATCCCTGCATGACAACCGGTTGTCTTTGGCTAGTCCTTCTCGCTTCCAGTAGATGGCGTGGAATTTTTGACAATGATTTTTTCTTATTTTCATGTTTTTTCGTCAATTTTTTTTATGTTTTTCACCGCTTAAACTTTCCGTGAACTTCCACAAATATTTCAAGATGAAAATTAGCCAAATTTGTCCAGCCGTTCACGCGTGATGCGTGTACCACGGAATTAGAGGTTCATTTTCAAATATATAGATAACAAGCTATTTTTATTGTTTACCCTGAATATGTAATGTAGTCATTGAATGATACCTAACACTTATGGTCAAGGCTGAAAATATTTATAAATCAACCCATACATGCCCAGGAAGTCATATGATTAAAATATAACTGAATTGAAATTACCTGAATTTAGTATGTATTTCATAAATAAATTATGCGAGATATTGAAACGCGAGATACGAATCGTTTTCGTATAATATATTTATTTTCCAAATTACAACATGACTGATTCGCTAAAATCTTATTGGGCCAATATGGGTTCGCACTACAGTTTTACATTATTAATGTGTTCAGTGTTTTTTCTTAATTTAAATATAACAATTTTATCAATGTTCATTTTGTACAGAGTGGGCCATTAAGTTGAGCGGATTCCAAAAAATCTTCGAAAAAAAACTTAGGGATGATAATTTACACATATAATAAAGTAAGCACATGGGAATTTATTTTTTTAAAACAACATCACGGAGTTGTGTGCCATCTAAACGTTTACACTTGACGAATCTAGACCTCAAATTCGTGAAAACTGGCTGCCACATTGCTCGTGGGATAGCCGAAAATATCACGCGAATGTTGTTTTTGAGCTGGGCAAGCGACGTTGGTTTATTGGAGTAACGGGGCTCTTGAGGCACTCACAGAGAAAAAAAACCAGTGCCGTGAAATCTGGGCTCCGGATAGGCCACGGAATGTCCCCTCAACGAAATATCAGTTTTCCACTAAACATTTCGGTTACAATTGCTAAAGACTCATTGGATGTATGGGATGTCGCTCCATCTTATCGAGACGAGGTCCTCCTGCTGTAGGCTTTAAAATTATGCAATTGTGAACGAAAAAATTACGTAACATTGCTTTGTGGCCATCATGATGTTACAGTTGACCATGGCTCCCTGGCGACAAAATTTCCAAGAACTAAGCTACTTAACCCACTATCCGCGCCCCGTTTCTGCCTGCCCGTCACACGTAATGTGATTTTGAAATTCGTACGCCTTACTGGCCCACCTGTTTAATACAATGAACCAGCATAATATGCCTGGGATACCCTGTAAAAATCGCTCAGCGAAACAGTGCGTAACACGAAGTGTTTACCGAATGTAAATTATTATCTTAATAACTCTGATAAATCCACAATAAAACGTGGAAGTATTTTGTGATAATTGTCATAATCGTATTACAGTTGAAGTGTAATGAACAGTCTGTGTATCGCACTGGTCACAGGACAAGTGAATTCGCTATCGCTACATTATACTCACTGGTTTTAAAATAAACACACCATTACTAGAGATATTTACACAAGTGCAGCAGTTGCTCCTTTTTATTCCGGGCATACATTTTAGCGACTAACCTTATTAGCCGAGTTAGAAATAGTTTAGCCCCCGTGGTCTTCAAATGCCTCATCCAATACATCTATAAAAGGATTTCAGTACTGTGCTGATTATATAAACATAAGACTTTCGCAATGATCTTCGAATCTCGCAAGCGCTCGCTGAGCTATGCATATGCAATGTAGACTTGGCTTATTTACACGGATACATCGCCTGTCGGTGTAAGAATCTGTACTATCAACATTGTTTATTAATTTTTTAAGTTTTTGAAAGCAATTGATTTTTTGTGCCCGTGCATATACCTTTTTTTAATGAAACGCATCACAGAGACACCGCAGTACATCTGTGCGCAAGGGTAATTTAGATATTTAAACGATGAACAGTTTAATGTATCTCTCACGAGCTCTGTCACAGAAAATATATCTACCATAAAATTAATGACATCACTTTAAAATTATCATTTAGTTTGTATGAAACAGACTAAAGTATCCGTGTAAATATGTATCTTACACACGGTCAGTCGGAGATATAGAAATAAATAATTAATCTTTTCGATACAAGAACTATAGACATACCGCAGTAGATATCATCGAATGAAACATAACATAGAAAACGGAATACACTTTTATCCACGTTCTGACCCTTTAACTGTTTAATTTGATGTCAATTATCGTATCCCCTACCGCTTAGATCATAAAACATGATTATGCAATACGATTTCATTCCACTCTACCGAGACTTTAAATAGAAAAAAAATGAGTTTCCATTACAATGCTCTGCATTTTCGAAAGTATTTCAATATCTGAACACAGCAGTATCTTTTCATGTTTAACACAAATTTAACCATTACCACAATAAAAGCCAAACAAGCCGGTCCGATTTTGAAGAAACGTGGTATACAGTAAGACGATAACCTGGAATAATTCTAATGTTTGACTAATACATAGCTTTCACTGAACCAAAATTCCAATAAACTTATGTAACTTCGTACGTTCATTTAGTTGTTTTTGCTTTTGAAAAGAAAGCGTATGAAGATGAAATCGATTGTTAAACTCTTCTATTACAAATTGGTTTCGGATAGAGTGAAATGTAATAATGGACAAATATTATTATTATCGTCCAGCCCCAATTTCCCTACAAAGTTATATGTCCTAAGCATAATTATCCTATTTAAATGGACACGATAACCTTATTTTTTGGATAAATTCGACACTCATGGTCAAAGGGTCAAACGATTCTAAAACAAATTAAAAAAATCTCAATGGTCCCCGCCGACTACGCCGTGCACATACCATGAACGCGTTATGAAGCCGGTTACTTTCAAGAAAAAAATTTAAGTCAGACACTTTAATGCCTAATAGGACATATCAAAACGATCTAAAACCCTTTAAAACGCGATCGGGGACGATAAAATTTCAAGGAGATAGGTGCATAGTACCCCCAGAGGATTGTGCCCCCTCATTTAATTTGGATTTCGTGCCTCTCTTGCCTTAGCTTACAAACGACATATGCTATAGTCAGACCGAATCGACACTTGTCAAATACGTAGTGATTCAAAAGTAATGATAAAATAGATATAAAACACAATGTATATCAACCTAAATAATCATGATTATGTTATTGCATGATATCCTAGCAAATCAACACATTTAGACCATGCGATGTATAGCGCGCGAACACTTTTTGAAAAAAAAAATTGTCTTGACTGTGCCAAAATGCTTCTGTAACTGCCACCAACTACATCGAGAACATCAGACAGAGAAAGAAAGTTGGCGTCTTCATACACGCGAGACGTGATATTATTTTGCATCTAATGGAGGACTTACAATTTCTGTAAGTGAAGAGTATTTTCCAGACTGTTGCTTCGTCTCAGAATCGAACTGATGGCCAGTTAAGTTCTATGTTTATTTAACTCAATTATCTTTACGAGGCAATTTAAAAACAATGATTATTCTCATAATTAATATACCTATCTTTGATCAACTTAAGTCGTAAGAGTTAACATTTATCTTTATTCAGTTATATTTCCCGTACTTAAAATTTTTAATGCATATTTTATACATATAATTTAAGTAATACCTAAGTAGGACGAACTCTCATCCATTAACATTATTGCGGTATGGAAAAAAATATTTAAATGTTTTCAGATGTGTTACAACCCTCGCCTTATAGGAGATCGCTGACGCCGCGCACCGATTTGCACAGTCAACACACGTGTGGCCCATTGGCAATTGTTATTGCAATTTTTCCTAATGAATGTAATTTTAAGATTTAACATTCAATATAAAATACCAGAATAGTACTGTATTGTTTCACTATAATTACATAAATTGTAATTTTAGACTAATTAATTAAATAACTATTACAAAGCTTTTGCTTTTTTAAAGTCCTCCGGCTATCGTTAACGTTAAATGATGTATCTCGTATAGCATACGAGTAGCTTCGTATAACTCAAATAAACATGAGTTTATGTTTAGCCCTCCGCTCATTTAGCATCATGATGTATCACACCGCAGGCGGGTTGTTTGCTCATCTTTATTCCTACAGAACACATTTTTTTTCTGCAAAATTACTTAATGGCTACCTGTACTTGGTGTTCTATATTTTCGTGTACGGTACTTGTATTTGTATTCAATAGAATTCAGTCTCCCGGTAATATGTATTTATATGATTTTTTACCGCAATTAGTGTCAGTATAAGCAAACACTACAAATATCCAATTGTCATTACTTTTGAATCAGTCGTCATAATTACGTAGATAAATGTTCGCTGTTAACACGGTTTTGGCACGCTACGATTTTGATGAGGGACGAAAGGAATGAACGGTTCATCGGCCTCGATTTTGTCTTAATTTAGGTATACAAGCAGTGCTTTTTTTGCATTGGCCGACACGGTCATGTTATGAAACACTGTAGTGGGCAGACACCTTTGACCTTGAACATATTATACTCTAATCTCCGACTGACAAATATGTACAATGTGACCTGGATGTCCCGGACCTAGCTATTTTTCTTAGTTAAAGAGGTACATGCTATTTACTCGTCTCCCATAACAATCAAATTTAAAATGACAACTCTCGCATTTATCTCGCACTATGCTATAGAAATCGACGCATAATTGAGGTCGATATGTGAAACGTTTAATAAATATGCACGCTGAATAAATAAATAGTAACGCTTAATCATTTATATAATATTGCCTTATTTACTCCTGTCTGGCTGCCTTATAAGAGCTAGATCACAAATAAACTCAAGTTTGGATATCGATTTGGAATAAGGTTGATAAAATAATTAAATAGCGTTTTAGATGATAAAAATAAGAATAATTTAAAATTTCAATTATGTGCAACATACGACAAATCTTACTTTAACCCGCATGCCGGTATTACAGGTTCGTGATGGGTATTCAAACAGTCATAGAATTAATCTCTTAATTAGATCATATATATAGTTAGGTTACTGATACCTCGGCAGTCTCAACTGTTCCGGAGGATTTTAAATCAAAGGACTACAATGAAATCACTATGCTTGGCGTTGGAAATATATGTACGTATATTGATGCTTCTTTTACGGGCTAATCTTGAACAGAAATTATAGAAAGTTTCCAATATGAATAATTAAGAAAAAACATGATTTATCGAAACTTATACCTTCTGCACCGAACGAATCCTAGTAATGCTACTTTGAATCAAATAACTAGGATTATGGTCACGGCTACTCGGAAGTTGGGAAGAAAAACTGTTGCCAGCAACCAGTGCATTTAAACGGAATAACCATTGGATGGATGCCTCGTCGGCGTTCACTTCGTTTCCTCTACTAATTACTACATAGATTGCTTTTAATATCTATAGCGTCTTTACCTAAGTATTAAAGTGAGATAATTATTTTATGATCTAACAAGTATTTTGCCATCACAGATATTTTCGAGTAGTTATACGTTAAGGCGTCTTTGTTTTTACGCGTGCGTTAACATATACCTCGTTTTGTCTGACCAATATATGAGCTGCCAAAGTTCCGATCAGACTTGTAGGCTTTCGGACATCGATAAGGAATGATGTCTCCAGGCGTGCGAAGACTGGATGAGCAGACATAACACGACATAATTCTTCATGTTGTTGTATTTTCTGTATAATATCGTAGGTATTTTGGTTGTGATATCTGTCAAATACGAAATGTTTTATGTCGTTGTCTTTGTAACGGGGTGCAGCCGTACTGGCGTACAGCATTATTAAAGAAACCGCGAGAGCGAAAATTCTCGCAAATTGTTTATTTTCGCATAAGCGCAATCTGGCAGTGATGTCGCGATCGACCCATTATGCTTAGGATTGTAATGTGAAGCGCCATGAAGGGAACTCCATAAGCGAATTGGGCTTCGGCACACGCCGTAACTTAGCGCGAAAGAATTTCAGTGCGATAACGATTGTTAAGTTTGTTTACTCCTGTATTCAAATTTAATATTAGTAATTACTTCCTTCCATTTCATGTGTACACTTCTGTAATAAACAGCTTTCCAAGTTCTATGGAGTTTCCATACTTAAATTTTAAAAATGAAATTCGTACAAACAATCCGGATGGTTTATTAAAAATGACATTAGAAATATGATAGTATCGGGAGTTAAAAAATTGTGCAATATAATTGAGCGCACTAACAGCTAATGTTTATGAAGTTGCATCTGAGTTGGCGCTGCTAATGCGTTTGATGGAGTTACCATTCTAAGACAAATTGGCATAGCTAGATGGTCATATTGCACTTACATAAGGTTTTTGCTACCTTCCTTATCAATAGTACAGCTGACTTAAAGAATCGCATAGTCAATGGGAGGCAAGGCTTTGGAAGTTCACTGCAGTTTTCTTTATGTGGAGGAGACTTTAACAGATCGCTTTATCAAGATTACAACAGGTGTAGAAAAGGAGAAATTATACACATATTAAGAATTTACGCTGACGAGGACTAAGAATTTACGCTGGCAAAAGCTGTCGGAGTTTGTGGAAAGCAATAGTTGTTTTCTAGCTGCAGCAGCGGTGAGCGCGCCTTGCGCAGGCATTTACGTGGATGACATGGTGTACAAAATTGCACGCCGCGATTTAGTAGATAGCGACAGAGGAAGAATAAAGTGTTAAAAGGAATGCGTCTCTGAATAAAAAATACGGTCGCCGCCGTCACATATTACAGTCGAGACAATTTCTAGTGACTTTGTAAACCGTACACCAATAAAGGCCCCCGCCCCTCTCTTCTCTCTCACCACTCAAGATAATGAAACAACAGCAATGTCATTAAATTAAATTATCAGACTTTCTTGAGTTTATACACTCATTATATTTTTGATCATTCACTACGAGCAGGAAGCACTGTTACCCGTTACGTCTCGTCTGTCACATAAACAATGTAGGCGCAACACTTAGTGGATGATAGATTAATGTGTACCGGTACCATTTAAAAATAACACAAGTTTAGATGTAACATTGTATAGTTGGCTCGATCGAAAACTGATACACGCGGCATATGTACAGAGAGACAACTCAGTGACAGATACACGGTACTTCACATTCTAAGCACAATACGTGGTTCGCCACATTAGAAAAAAAATACGCCCTCAATGTTTGTGGTTACGAAAACAACGTGCAAGAGCGAAAACATTTAAATAAAGTTTGATGGCGCATTGGCCGCACGCTCATTCAAAGACAAAAACAGATACAACGTTATCACAACGGGAACGGAATATATTTTTATGTAATTTAAGGACATCTTCATAGACTAATATATGGCAGATATGTAATTGGCAGGATGTTAACAAGAAAATACGATATGGATACTTTATCTTCCTGCACAAACAGTCTTCTCGTGACTTACTTAATGTAAACATGTGATTCGTTGTTAATGCCAGAAGCTCACAACGTACACTGCGGCTGCGGTAGATTCAATTTTGGTCAAACAAAGCGAGCTTTATTATATCAGTGCACGATTAACAAAAAAAACACACACATTTAAAAATAACGAGCTGAAGAATTGTCGTGTGACAACACTTTCTGGATTCTAGTGCTTAGCAATTAATCTAATTACATAAATTACAAGATATCTCATTTAAACATCAATTACCATTTGTGTTTGGTAAATCAGCTTATAAAAATTCAATCCAATAATTTTAGTAGAGAAAACGAAATAAAATAGGCAATCGTCCAGGGCTCAATAAATACATTGTGTAAATCACGAAGCGCAAAGTGAAAAGAGAATAGCGTTAGCGTTGTGTCGTAATAATTCTAAAAACAACAAAACCGACCACACGAAATGTACATTAACAATTCACTATTAGTACCTGTCTACAATTTCTGTTACCTACTACAGCTGAGCTATCACAATGGAATTTACATACACTTAGTGTTATTAAGAGACTCCAATTTTTTTTTTATTTCTTTAACATTTGCCTTCCCGGAACTCGGTCAGTTATGAACCGACCACGTTCTGTTTTTGTTTGGCAGAATGCACTTTCCGTTTGGCTTTATTTAAATACCACCACCACATGGACTCGAATTTCAGATATGTCGCATTGTATTTATGAGAAAATGCAAATACAAATTAAATACATTTGATCAAGCAAATTAACAAAAATTTGTATATATTTTTTTGTTTCAAAGCCAATTTCTTTGAATCTTTTTCCTGGTAAAATAATTTTTAAATTATGTATTACTTACCAATACATGCATACATAATGCATATGAACGAAAATTATAGGACACGCGAGTTTATATACATATATATAAATACAAGAAATTAAAACACAAAAAGATAACCATAAAATTGAGATACTGAGCAGAAAATAAAATATTACTAATAATGCTAATGGAAATGGATATTCTCGCTCTTAACTCGCAGCGTCCTGGTAATAATTAACGTTTCCTTAATAAACGTGCCTTAAACCCATATTTTTATTCAGTCACCCCATATTTACGCTGTACTATTTTCCAATTACCCTCACGTATATAAAACAAATTAAATTAATAAATGTATCATAAAACGTTCAAATTGTATTGTTCTTTTTTATACGAATTTTAACAATGAATGTCAATTAAAAGATTGTTTTGTATATCGGATAGTCGTGCTAAACGGCATATTGGTATTCAGTTAAAATTCAATTTCTGCAAAACGCCTATGTACGAGTTGTCCAAAAAATTATCAAATGGCAAGTAATGCTTCAATTGTTCCTATTAAAAGGACGTTTTCGATATAGACCTCACTATAGATCTCCAAATGGGAAATTAAGTACATGTCACAATAATGCAGGGCCCTTACAACCAGGTACCATTGTTCATTATATAAGTTAGATCGCAGCATGCAATTTAAATTAAGTCAGGTACAAAATGTGCGCTAGCCAACTTCATTCCAATCCCCAATAAAATTTCTTTAGAAATACTACACGTTTTAAAATGTCCATGATATTCACGAGACCAGACTTAAATATGGTTATGTAGTAAAGTAAATAAAAAATATGTAATTAAATAAATAAAAGGTGTGTTACTATACAAGTGTATATATTGACTACTCTAGCAAAAATATGTAGTAATGGATCTATTAAGAAAATTCACTGTCTAGGATGTGAGAAATTTCATAAAACTTAATACTTCACTGAATATTTTCAACTAGTATTATTATAGGTACTGTGCAATTGTTTTCGTGTTTAATTTTTAAATGTTTATGTCTACGGCACACAGCCTGTTTTGATAGGCCAGGTCGAGTATACTGTACTTTAAAGAATAACCTAAAAAATTGTAGTGCTAAAATATTTTTGAATGTAATTTGTATTTTTAGATAGATTATTACGTTAATCTCGTAAATAAATTGTATAAAATAGCGTTTGTTTGCGAGAGCTCGCAGTGCGAAACAGGATTTAAAGGATAATAAAGATTTTTTACTTTCCTTTGAATACATATATAAATAAGTCTCGTTTTCTAGAGGATATATCTCATGGGTATAGCTAAATTTATGGATACCAAAACTTGTGGAGAAGAATTTATAGGAATTTGTCCTAACTATTTGGTTTAACACGCAGTGTTTCTAAAGAAAATGGTAAATAAATTAAATTTTTCCCCTCTACATACATATATACGTAAACGAAACTGTTAAAATATGGATCGGTACTACACTCCTTTTCCTATCCCTTCAGGGATTATAGGCGTGAAGTTACGTTTATGTATATATAAAAACATGCAAATACAACTATAGTAGTCAATGTCGCTGGCGATATTTTACATATACAATACCTAAGACAAGCATAGTACGCCTTCGCTCGTACAGATAGGATAGATTATTATTATTTCAATAAATTAATTTGGCGTCAATTTGTCTTAGATACTCAACACCAAATAATATCTCGAATAAACATGGATTTGAAAACGTGGTCGTAGTAGATAATATTTGCACAAACACGTAGTTATTTCAAAGCAAATACTACCACTAACTCAGAGAGCCATTGCATTCGAGTTAAAATGGTGGTAGCTGCTTCAGAGGGCGCAACGAATTGATTCAAACCAACTTTAGCAGCGAATGCTAAACGATTTAGAATATAAAAAGATCTGTGACTACCATTCAATACCAGCAGGCCTAATGGAATAAACTAAAATATTTACCTCAATGTGTTCCTCAAGTACTCTGAACACTTCAGGCCGGGCGACAGATTTTAACATTAATTTTATGTTTTCATACTGCTCAGTTTTTTTTCTGATCATAAGTTTCTGAAGTTCCACTTCAATGTCCAACTCATTTTCTTCTTTGTTAAGTTCGTCAAACCTAAAATATTACAAGAGATGAGAAAAAAGCATATATGATATGTATTGAAATTTAACAATAGTTGAACGAAACAAAAATATATAGTTGTGTATATATATACATATATTTGTATAAATAATATATTTCAGTATAAATGGTGGTGGAAGTGTCGCAACCAGATGCCGCGTGGTTAGTTATGCAGGAGCCGCAAGGTAGAAAATATGCAAGTGAAGTCGCCGCGCAAGACTGTCTGATGTGCAACGCTTCTTCTACTTAATTTTTTTATCAGATTTATTAATAAAAAGCTTAATAAAAATAAAATCAAGTAATGCATAAACTAGAATAACAAAAGAAACAGAATCAGATAGTAAAAATGTCCTCTCTTAAACTTGAAAAAACTGGCAAAACAGTCTGTACTTTCTCAAAACACAAATGTTCCCCATCTTACTTAGACCACTGAATTTCAGAGCTTTTTCGCATAGCATTTTCTTTTTCAGTACATGGTATATGCTGAATGCGCGTTTTGAAATTACCCCGGGAAAATATTCAAGAATCTATGTTTTACATTTCAAGCTTAAGCAATCTAAAAGGCACTTTGACGAAAATCTTTAACATAATTCGCTTACATATTTACTTTGGGTTTTTGACGCGCTTTGCATAAACATACTCGCAGACTCTCTCATTTATTCTCTTCAGAATTGAAATTTATAACTATCAGATCTCTAATAATTTAAGCATTCATTTAAATAAAAATATTAAGTCAACGTATCGTAGTTCCATGCAGACAATATTTTAAGACTAATTACGATGTTGCAAACCTGAGCTGTTGCTGGATACAGTTTTGACATAGTTCATCTTCGTATTTGATCACTGCTTCTTTCCTTACTTTGGATGGACCGGCTGAGAACAAAATCAACAAACGCCAAGCCAAAGGAAAAAATTAGCAAATATATAATTCCATATTTTCAACACATAAATTTCCATACAATTCTATATTTATCTACGCTTTCCGTGTCGCCGCATTACATGTGGGTTATAAACAAATTGTAACATGCTTGCCATTGGACTTTCTATATTGTAAAAAACCGCAAGAGCATTTTTTTAAAACTAAAAGCCAATTAGTATTCTAGCAAGTAATTGGGAAAGTGACATTAAATATCTTTAACTGATAAATTCGGTGCAATATGGAGATGTTAATTTTATCCCATGTACATACATAAATTATCGGGATTCGTTAATTAGCAATTTTAAGTTTTCGCCTTTCTGCTCAATCTAGCCTAGGGATGAATTGTATTTACTAAGCATGTGTAATGTTGTTCAAACTCTTTTTTGTATGTAATTCATCGCATTGCATTTGGATATTTTTCCGGGTTGTGTATTTGAAGATATAGATAAGCAGTGAACGAGAAATAATTGAATATAGTATGTATTTATAATAAAAAATATTCGTTTGATCATTGTATTTGTGAATTTAATACAATAAATGCAATTTATTTTGCAACTACACCAATTTTATGCATTTTTTAACAACTGGCCTTTTTTAAGAACCATGATTGTATACGTAATAAGGACAAAGGATTAAATTGCTAAAGTAATTACTAGACATATTACATGTTACTTAACGCATACGGAACTTGTAAATGTTATCGTTACTTAAAATTGTTACGATACCGCGACTTTTAAATATCCAGTACAAAATTATCAAAAAAAATTGAAACGTGAATCGTCCCAAAATATATCAAACATTTTAGGATATCTCAAGCAAAACCTTATGATTCCATAGCTAGTAAAGCCTATGGTAAGTCCAATAACTGAAAAACATACGTATTCTAAATATATACGTATGGATTGATAATTTTATACTTAGTCCCACATCATACATTAATCAGTACACATATTTTATACTGACCAGCCCACAAAGGCACAAGCTTCAGTTCGGGGTCGCGGACCGCTGGACTAAAAGGCCAGTCGGTAAATGCAAAAAAAATTGGTCGGTCGCGAAATGTTACACAGATTTACAATGTACGACGTTTTTTTTATAAATCTTTTTTATGAATATTTATTTCTTCACCATGACATATTAACAAAATCCGATCGACACTATGATGATCAGATGGATAGGCAGACATTAGAACTACGAAATTCTCATATTCTGTTTTCCGCGTCTATTCAATCCTTTATGGATGTATTAGATGTGTTAACAGATTTTTACAAAAACCAGGTATATACACTAGTGCACATGTAATCTCCATAAAGTACATTACTATTTGCAAAAGTAAATTACTAGGTAAATTTAATTTTGCTGCTAGCTCGGTACTAGTGCATCACTTGAAAAAAAATTATATAGTATATAGATATCACCAAATAATTAAAAAATTTTGAAAAAATACTTATGGTTAACTCGATTTTTAACTTTGTATATAAACAAGTTTTCTTCAAGTACAAGCATGCAATTATTAGGATTGCGTTATTCGTACGTAATTTAAAACATATACAAAATTGAATTGTAATGAATGATAGATCACATATGTATGTACTAAAATACATTAAACACGGAAACCGTAGTTTAAAAATGCATTGCCTCAATGAATGAAACAATGATTTTTAAATAAAATATAAAGAACTTGCACAAAATACAATTAAAAATAACTGACAGGTTTAGGGAAAATTTATATTAAAAAAATATTTTCGCTTAAGAAAACACCATCTCATTATGAAATTAATTTTTTAAACTTGCTAATGTATTTTTATGATTAATAAACCCGAATACCTTATATTCGCTAAGGCCTACATTATCTCAGTAACCTCAAGCTTCGTTATCGCTTAGCAAGAACTTTTTCATTTTTTTTACTAAATATTAGGACTGTATTTCATAATATTAATGTTAAGAGCTATGTGAACTTGATCTTTTACATTTTAGCGATTATTGTTGACTTACCTTCAGTGGGAAGTTTACGTTTCATGGCACCATTTTTTGCTTGAATGTACATCGACGATAACAATGGTGGTGGTGGTACAGATGCATTAAACCTGCGACCGACACACACATCATTAAATTATTTTTTCCGACCACATTCGGGATAGGAGAGATTCCCGTAACGCATGCCATAGGGCACGCATGCGGGGAACCGTTGTTTGCGATATTTGCGTAAACAAAAAAATCGTGAATGTGAATTTAAAAAGACCGACTGATTTCATTAGTCGATATACACCATGCGGGGAATACCACAGGTGGGGTAACGACCACTGTATCGTCTTGTTAATTTTCATTAGTCGTTAGCCCGCCTGCGAGGAGTCCCCGCATGCTGTATATCGACTGAGTAATCGACCAATGAAAATGAGCACTAAAGCGTCACACCCCAATGTGGGTCTTGACCTGATCAAGAGCAGCTCTCTAGGCAGGTCTATTCAAATCGTTTTGTTTCAGTGTCTGACGCCGATAACTTTCAACCGTCGCAATGTCGGCCTACCAAGATTTCTGCAACCATCAGGTTTCTTATCTTCTAATATCTTGAACATACTTAAATATGCTATGTTTTTTTACAGGAATTGTATATTTAATAAAGGCATTGTAAAATGTTATTTATGATCACTGATTTTATTATAATAATTGTAAGGATATCATACATGATAAATAAGATGCATTAGAAAACTATATTTATGTGGGTCAACAAATAGCTCCTATGATGGTATAAATAATTATACAACTTATTTGTATTGCGTGAAAATATAAAAAATTTATTAGAACCCACAGTCTCTAAAACATCTTATTACTTTATTTTGGAGCTAGACAATTTTTATTATTATTTACGTAATGGCTGTTAAAAACTTACACAGGAATAGCTGGAGGCGGCTGTGTTACAGGATACGGCAAATTCGGCGGTGGCAAACCTGTGAGTGGAAATTGTTGGAATGAATAAATAAATACTACTTACATCCCATGGTTTGACCTGCATAGAAAAAGATTTTTAGTAAGTTACAAATTGCTTTTTAATTCAACCAATGTGCTGTCATTTTAGTTGGCAGCTTACTATATTGCATAAACCATTAAAAGAAATTAGATCCTATAATTAATATGTAAAAATTCTGGTTATGAAACAAATGGACATCATTTGGTATTGAAAACTTTACAATAGAAGCGAATATATTATATTAGTACATTCTCCAGCTACTTGAAGGTTTATTTTGAAGATTTATTATTGTTATATATCCTATTGCATTACACAGCCACACACGCATCACTAACATGCTATTGAAGTCATACTAGTTTGAGTTCTTGAGTTCTCCTGCTTCCTCATGACTATTGCCTGCGGCCATTATGACTGTGTCATCGGCGAAGGTTGCAATGGTGTTATTGTTTAGCTTTGGAATATCACATGTGTATATTAGGTACAGGACCGGACCTAACACA
>DWTO01000545.1:0-20421 GCA_018244755.1 Jemadia pseudognetus | reverse complement strand
ATATTTTACATTCATGACTGAGTCTCATTAAATCATCTATGTAGTTTTAATCCTAAGCCAGGATTTCGAAGCTAAAGTAGCCTCGTAAACTCATTATCCACTAAATCTCAAATATATCTTACGTAGAAGTTATGGCATACACATATTTAGTACAATTTATTCTAAAAAAAAACAAGTAGCATTCGAATTCACTAGGCTGTTGTCAATAGTCACTGAAACACTCTAAAAGGCTACCTAAAGTTTACATTTACCCGGAATTTATCTTCGGGCGGCGATACAATCGTTCAAACGGCCTCGACGTAACAAACGCCCGATTGTGTCTCCATTCAGACGCGGAGTCTCACAGGGAGCAGCTCTAGCCCCGCTCCATTACCATCTTGACACTTATCCCGAAGATCGACTAAAATATTTTGATACAATCGCTTACAGATAAATGTCGTCGATTTATCACAGGTCTTCGGTGTGAATGCGCCCGCGGCTCCGACGATCACGCTCTGATAATTCCCGTTTGCCACTATTTATCTTCAGATTATTACTGACGTCTTTACTATCGGTATGATTTTTTTCTATTGATTTCAATGTTCGGTGCTATTAAGTGTCATCCGGTTCTAATGTTTTGTTATTAATCAACAAGTCTTAAATAACGTTTCAGAAACCAGTTTCTGGTTGAGAGGTATCGCCCTCGGCCTGGGTTTCGAATGTTTAAGACACTGTTCTTGGTGCGAACAATGGACGAATAACGATATCACTAGATCGCTTTGCAATTCACACCTTCACTAATTTGGTGATGATATTTGACTCATAGTAGAAATCAAACTTGTTTTACTAGATTTAATACAAGCTTTTCATATTGTAACTCAGTCATATTAGTATTGATAAAAATCTATGATTGTTAATTTTTATTTAATAACGTAAACTAAAGAAATGTTCTTTTAGGACTGTTTTAAGTACAATAAGTAATCGTTATACATATATGTATCTTCAAAACGCATTTAGTTTCGAAGAAGGCTTAAATTATTTTATTCACAGCAACGTTCACTCCACACCTTAAAGGTTGCTTTGGTCTTAATGGAGTTCCACCATCACTAAAAGTGTAGATACACTGCTGTACTTATTTTATTGAAATAATGGATTTATGGTACGAAACATGAATGTATGAGGTATACCAAAATAGTTACTACAGGAGACAAGACTAAAATAAAAAGGACTTCTGTATTTAGTAAAAAATATATTGTAATCGTCTGTTGCATTGATTTCTTCATTCACCCGCCGGATAGCTATCGATTAATAACACAAAAAACTTGGAGAGTCAAACCAGCGCTAGCTTTGTTTATCAACTATCCGTTGCATAAAGGTGTCGTAGGACCGGCGCTCGCGTCACCCGCGGAGTCGCTCAGTCATGGCGCTGAGCGGTCAAGGCGCGGCCCGGTTCACACACGCCGACAATCGCGACTGTGCATTGTACGCTTTTTATCGACCGCCGCTGATACTATTGTTCGTTACTTGGCGTTACCTAACGTTAATATTTAAATTACGTGGCTAATTTTCGATTCTATTTGGCGTTTTGATTCTGCGATAGCGTAGTATATAGAGGTTTTAGTTCGTTTTATTGCCATATTGTCAATTTATTTATCTTTGTAGTGTATATCGTACTCTGTATGATACTATATATAACTAATTATAGTTACGATTGTCTATCAATATTTTCTGGTACATATTAGCGGTTCTACTAAGGTTCTGCTGTTTTGGTTGATGTATTGGGTTAAAGGGTATGGTGAAGAACATTAGGCTTCTAAGAAGTTCTAGATTAGTTTGTGTCGCTAATAGCTTTGTAATCGCATAAAGATTTGCAGTCTATCAATAATCCGTAAAGTTGGTGAATCTTTTGTTCATGTCAACTGTGGGTATTTCTGCGTCTGTATTTCTGCGTCTGTATTTCTGCGTCTGTATTTCTGCGTCTGTATTTCTGCGTCTATGCAACAATGATGTACTTTGGTGATATATAGACGTAATATGAAGACTCTTAAGGAATTCCTAATATATTTACCACGATAATTAACAAAAAAAACTTCGTTCTTGTTTTGTAAAAAAAATGTGCTGTGTTTTAGAGGAAATAACAGTAGATAGCAATAATTTCCAATTTTGACATGTGACATGAAAAACCTCTTTCAATTATGTTCAACTATGCCTCGTTGGCTGAGTGGTAAATGGCCGAGGTGATCGATAGATACTAACTTCTAATCCCGGGTCGGATACGATTGGATTTTGTAAGGTACATTTTCTATTAGGAATTTATAGTAGCTCAGAATCTAGATGAGTGACCAGTGTATGGCTAAAGAATCATCCCCTATTATGTTATAAATCGTATTAGCTATAACCCTTTCTACGTTCCACTTTTGGACATAGCTTTTCTTACACATTCGCGATCCTAGGTTATACTGTACCAACCAGCATTACTCACCCACCCAGTGCGAATTTGCGGAGATGTACGTTAGTCGGTAACGTGAATGTCCGATGTTAGCTTTACAAGACTTAGAAATTTTTAACAATCAAACTTGTCTCCTCTTACAAATGCTGAAGAAAGATATTAAGAGAATTGCTGATATTATGATATTAATACACATAATATGTGTATTAATATCAGGATTATTAAGATTATTAGAAGAATATCCTGAAAAATGAAATTAAAAATAAAAGCTCTAAAACCATAATGGCACGCGCCATTATTACTTACCATTCACTGCGCCTTATCCATATGCGTTACGTTCCCCAATGATGCTAGTTTATGTGGGTTTAAGTTAATCTATGATACATTAGAATTCATGGATATGACGTAATATTGCATCGCTCTTTTGACTTTTTATACGTCATTTCCAACTTTATCGTCAATTTCATATTGGTTGCTGTAAAAGATCTCAATAGTTCTATCAGTCGTAAAGGTTCTATCCATACCAGTGAATTGGGTTTCATCATCGGCTATTTTAATTTGATCTGCCATAAAATAGATATATCCATGTTGAATGCAGTTTGATGCATCCCGGTAGGTATTAAGGTTATGGAGAATAAAATACGGATTATCCACGCCGCAGTCGCACTTTGAGAAGGATATTAAGTATTAGTATAAAGCTCACAATAGCTCGGCACAACCTGATTGGTTATATTATTGGTCGGGATCACCAGTATCCACTTGTATATTGTATTATGTTGGTTCCAATATTGAATAGTCTTGTAACGTTAAATTAATTTCAATGTCATATTGCAGAATTTTATCTAACATTTTTTTATTATTATTTTTGAACTGTACATTTTTCCGTTCCGTTCCGTTTTGTACATGATTTCCGTTCGATGAGATCAGGGGAGAAGCGACTGTTGTAGTGTGGCTTGCAAATGACCTGGCCTATGTTTAGCAGTAGAGTAATATATACAGATTTGTGTTACTATACATTGTGTTATTATACTATACTATGTTGTGTTATATATACTGCCTCGTTGGTCGTGATGGTTGCAAGGGCGACTGCCGAACACGAGGTCCTGGGTTAAAGTTCCGGATCAGGCACTGTTAGATTTTTCTAATTTACATATGTATGGTATGGTATTACATATGTATGTTTCTAATTTACATACAGTATGGATATGTGCCCGCTGTATGGCAATTAGCTAACGACCTATTCTATAGTGGAACATAAACGTAACTGGTGAAACGTATGAGTATTCTACATACCTCTGCCTACTTCTTCGGTGATTATAGGCGCGATGTTATATTTTTTAGCCCCCATTCCTAAGTACGGTAGACTAAATAACCTTACTAATTTCAATATACGATCTACAAAAACTTATTTTAATACATTGCAAGATATTAAAAATATGAAGTCACATTGCTTTTCACTAAATCATTATTTTTCCACCATAATAACATGGCCTATTGATTCACAATATCGGCCTATAATATAATTGGTGAAACGTGACAGTACTACACTCCTCTGCCTGCCCATTCGGAGAAATACGGGCGTGATGTTATGTTGTAATGACTTACAATACAGAAGCGTTACAAATTCGTAAAGTGCGAGTCGCAGGTGCATTATATTTAGCGTACATCAAATTGAGCGATTAATACACTCCTGATATACTTATCCATACAAATAGACGGCCATAACAAATTCACTAAATCCTTAGGCGCTTTTCAAACGACACTGCTGTAAATGGTTTATTTTGTTGTCATACATTAACAAAGAGGAACAATAAATATTACTGTTAATTATTAAGTGATAAATTGTCTTTAATAATAATAATTATCTCCAGCAAAATAATAAATCATGTCTGAGATAAGCGGAGGATCAAGTATTTTCTGGTCTTCAGAGGAACAACTGGCTAATATTATGTTGATGACAATGAGAATTATGGCAATACAATGTTTAGTACATATATATGTATTTTTATTTCTGTTACCAACGAAGGGTTTATTTCACTTAATATTATATTGAACATCTGTGCAATCTATGAATACGCGCTCATTGTAGCTATGAATACTTTTATTGACCCGGGACCACATTATCTTTATAACGTATGATTGCAACCTTAGTTAAAAAAATATTTATTGAGTAAATAATAATACGTTTGTTATTGTGTGAGTAGAGCGATGTGGGAAGGGCCTTACGAAACCGTGAAATCCGTTGAAAAATTGCGCTTAAACTCGCTTCGCTCATGAGCTGTAAATATTACCACCGCCTTCCGCTAGGTTGCGAGCTGAAACCCCATACGCGTCATATTTTATATGGCATTATAGAATTATTCACGTTATCATTGTCATATCAGCTATTTATTGCGAGTCTGTGTGGCGATGTGGACTGTGGTAGCGGGGGCCACACGTGTCGGGAATATAGGACTTGTGCTAATTGAGGATATTGTATTCGTAGCATGCGGTATTTATTTATTAGTTAAATTCAGCTAAAATTTATTTTTGATTAAATACCTATGTTACATGATAGACTTCGTAACTAATAATATAGATTGTGACCAACTGACTGTACTAAAAAGTAAATTTCAGCTTTAAAATTTTACTGGCTAATGGGGCACTCAGATGTCTCCAAAATCTGCATACGTTTGTGAAGAAAGTGGTTTATGAAGAAGCGCGGCAGGTCGGCAACGACAGAGATATTCGGCACTCGGCGCTATCTGCCTACCCAGTAAGGGACCTGGCGTAAAGATATGTATGTAAAAAAAAGGAAACTTTATAAGGCACGCTGTAAATTAAAAGATATTAATGTTTAAAACAATCCTTTTCTCAACCTAACGTAAACAAGTATTTGAATGACAACAAGTCATAACATTAGTAACGAATTGTAAATGGAGAGTTTTGCGAGTGGATTAACCAGGTATTAAAACGATCAAACAAGGTGTGGGGTTGATATGTCATAGATATACAGTGTTAGTTTAAAACCTTGTTATAATCTTTGAAGACTATCCCGATGTGGACATGTCACCTGGTCGTACTGTTGGACTACCGCGCTCGGCAGCGCGCGGGCGCTACAAATCAATTTGTCGCGTATTTAATGCTTATTTATTGTCTCGTAAAACTATCCACTTTTCTATTTATGTTCTGTAAGATCTAGACTAACATTAATGAATCCTTAAAAGATAAAGATAAATGTAGATTAATCTTTTATTATCGCTTTGGTTGAAACACATTAACTTTCTACAGCTGGATCCATGGAACTATTAAATACATGTATATTTGCGTACAGTTCTGTCATTAAGTACCTGTGTTCGTAATGCTTTTGAGTTTTGCGACGTATGGAATACTTTAATTAGACAAGATCTGCCCAAACATAGTTCTAAGGGACAAATCTGTTGCGTAATAAATTCGAATTCTAAGTACATATTTATGTTTCTTGTGTATGTTTAATACTCCAGAAATATATGAGTGAATTATGTGCGCTATCTGCTTATGTTGTCTATTGTGAGCTTCTGAATTCCACTTAGGCAACTGCTGTACTGTTAACTATGATTAGAGAACCACGTAGCGACACCTCACCCTTTTGTGCAGTCACAGTAGACGAGGGTACGAATGGTGCGTATGGAGCGTCTGCGGAATATTGCACATGTACAGCATCTGTGAGTGCACGTCCTGCGCTGATGGCTGATGGTAAGAATTCGTTGTCGGAATACTGTGGATAATTTCCGGGTTTTCTCTACGAGGTAAGAATTCCTTATTCCAGGTTTAGCAAAGTGCTTACATATCATAGATATTCTGATGGTATTCCGCAGAACTAGAGTAGATTTTGTTTTCAAATATCTATATAGGTAATTGGATTTAGCAGAAGTTGTTGTTTGTTCAAGCAATTTCAATTTTTTAGTATGTTCATCATCATCATCGGCCTACCTCAGTCTACTGCTGGACATAGGCCTCCCCCAAAGAGCGCCATCGTGCCCTGTCCTATTTAGTATGTTCAATTAGATCTATCCATTAGCTGTGTTATGGTAGATACATCTGAATTGCGACGCAAATTTTGCGGTGTGTAGGTTGCGTGCATTGTTCACTGTTTGGTTGATCGAGTGATTACAAATACGACTATTGATCAGGGGTCCTGGGTTCAATCCCCAAGTCAGGTAATGTACGAATATTATAGGGTAATTTTCAGTAGTAGAACGGAGGCTGGTTTTTGATGGTGTAAAACAATAGGCTCTCCTCTTCTTTCATGAGATTTATTACATAAATGATGAAACGTATGAGTGTATTACAATCCTCTGCCTACCTATTGGGAACAGGCGTGGTGTTATGTTATTTATTCATAATCGTTGCTCCACATTTTGTTTCTTTATCAGTTGCGTATCCATTCCATAATTTACATGTACGTATGATCAGCTGGTAATTGTGAGCGGAAGTATTTGTGTAGGCACCAAGCTTGGTTACAACATAAAATAGATGTACCCATATTGTAATACAAAAAGGCCTTATATTATAAAGGCTTCTATTAGAGAATCCGGTAAAACCGCTCATAACAACGAGTTGCCATCTTCGTCATAAGGACATCCGCGGACCTTTCAACCCATGCGTTATCGTGTTGATGGTTACGGTTGGTCGCCGGCCCTTTCCTCGGAATTGAGGACGGTTTAAATGCGCATGTAGCAGTGCGTCTGCCAATTCGTCTTGTTAATCTAAACACTAGCTCGTATTGTAAATTAACGCTCATATTGATGTTCACACATGTTTTAAATATCAAAAGGTTAATCGATACATCGGTTTTTAGTCACATATCGCATAAGAGGGGTATGATGAGTGATATACAAAAAAGAGATCTCCAAAAATTTTTTTTTACTATCCGTTTGATCCTTTGTTACTACTTTACTAAGTAACTAACTCTTGGTGACGAGATTAGATTCTTGTATATAATCAACTACTCGTATTTCACAGAACATTGCGGTACTCGAATGCTTATTTCTTTAAATTATATTTTTATTATATTTATTTATATTATATTTCTTAAAAGAGCTTTCTTTTGACAGTATAAGCACACAATACACACACACAACACACACACACACAACACACACAAGTGTATTATGCACCCGTTATACTATAAATAAATCAATTTAATTGTAAGCCATGTTTAAAAAGACCGAATTCAACATGCAGCTGTAACAGATATAGTTCAGAAAGGAAGCAGTCTAGAATCTCACCTACCTTATAGCGAATGCTAACTAGGTTATATATAGGCGGTTATCGCTCGTGAGATCTGTACAAACAAACTAATTTGTTGCGATATTTATATGTGGACACTCGCCGTATCATAATGTACGCTCTTTTATGTAATGTAACTGGTGATGCTCGCGTAGAACAAGCTTATTTTGTGCAGCGTATTACTGATATAATCGAATTTTATTTATAGGCGCGCGGTACTGTGAACCGGTAATTTTATACGGAATACATATATTTTTTTGTCTCGTCTATAATATGTAATTTTTATAGTGTTCAGATGTCCTACTATTGTTTTTTATATTTTATTTTAATCATGTTACACGCGTATGTATGTACATGTATACATGTATATTATAATATACAAATACATTTTTTATCTATCATAATTTTTTCTATTGCGATTGTGTTACGAATGTTTTATTTTTTATGCCTTGCTCTATTTTTGTAACGTTTAAATTTAAGAATAATCTCCATCCATCGGCCACGATGTCTTTGCTCAGTGCAGTAGTATCCATCACTCTTTCATTTAAAAAACTAAGAGGTTAGATAGATATAGTATAATTATAATATGAATTATTCGATCATGTTTATTTCCTTTAGGTAATATAGATGAACTTAATGAACAATTAAATGAACTTCCGATAACATTAGCAATGCAATCCAGTTCCTGGTAAAACTAATATTACGCAATGTAGAAGTGTAGTCAAGTACACTCCTTTAGGGAAATAAAGTTAAAAAAATAAGTAAACATATATTTGTATGTTAGTATTACAGTTATTTGGTTACCATGGCAGAGGCAGTCAGTAGGATGTGATCAAATGGCCGTCCGTGGAGATGTCTCAAGATATTAATTTATTTTATTTATTAGATGCGAGCAATGAGAATGAGTAATATGAAACTGCATAATTCACATTCTCGTTGTATCAATGATAAAGTTTCATAGCGTGATGAATGAATGGTAATTGGCGATCATTAAGGGCGAATTGCGTCAAACAATTGTAATTCTCAATACTTGTATCACTAACATATATTTAGGGGTCCGCTATTAGATAAAACTCTTACACACATAAAGTGTACGTATTTAGTTCGGTAATTTGGATGAAAAAATTAATTGTTAATTAATGAAGTTTAATGCGATTAAAGCGTTGGGATTGTTCGATGGCGTATGATCACCAATTTTTCCGTTCTTGAATATCACGGAATAGTTTCATTCATACAAAATAACATTGTTGTGTTCATTCGAAATGTGAATTTATTTAAAACGCAAAACATACAATATCACGAAATATCAGGGTCAAAAAAATTCCATTGATCACAAATCATCTGTACCTATATTTCAATCTTATAAAAACAATCGTCTTAGAATAAGAACCTAATATCTCAGTAGAAGTTATGGTCTCTCATATTTGAATCGCGAGAGGTATAGCTGTAGTTTTCTCTCTACCACGAGAGTTCTAAGGAGAATATACTGTACATTTTTATTTAATTTCATACGGAACCCGTTAATCGCGCGTAACAATGCGATTGCATTTTTTTAATTATAGGCATTATCATTTAATCAGTAACAATTATCTCTTCTGGTCAGTAACCTCAGGGTAAATGATCTTATAACGTTACTGTGATTATCGTTGTCATTATTGATTAAAAGACGACTGTTATCAGTATTAAACTTCATATGTTCTCACGTTTAATCTCTGTATTTGTTACATATATGAAATGTTTTATTGAAAAATGTCAACACCATCGTAAGCCTCTCTTAGTTTACTGGTGGACATGACTTTTCGCTTTTTGTTTTTTACAATTATTAAACCTCTTACTATATAAATCTCCATAAACGAGCTATGTTAATCTGTAATTAATAACGACCAGGATGGAAGCATGCGAAAGTGATAGGTGTAATAAAAAGTAATATGTATATAAATATGTACAAAGAAAAAATGAGTTAAGCAGACCTGTCTCAGAAATCAAAAAAACTTATTCTATTAGTGACAGTACCTGCTTATGATTTTCGCGTCGGTAATGGCGCTGCCAGTCAACGTTATAACGTCTCATGTTACGTTTTCTACGCACTTATGACGATCCTAAATCGATTATTTATACCAAACTCGCAATCGATGCCAACCACATTACGCCCACCGCCAGTCAACTCGATCACCACACATCCCTCTCTGATCTCTCTCATTCCTATTTATAAATCGATTTTATTGCCAGGTTTTATTAAGCTAAACATACACTTTAGATGATTCTCAAAACGTATCGCTGCCTCGAGCTGTAACTTACCGCATTAAGTAGATTTGACTGGTAAAAATGGATTTGATTTCATTACGTTACGTAAAAGTTGAATGTTGCGCTGTAAATATGATTTTCTAATATTATTATTCTCATTCAATAACTTATAATGAAGGATAAATGTTATAAGTTTAACTGTAAAACAATGTGTCTAGCATATAAAAAGTAGGGAACCGTACAATCGCTTGAAACATTAACCTGCGTTTGCAAAGCTAATTTGTATGGCTTATCGCTATCTGCAAGGCAATCTGGATCTTAAATCCAAACAATAGGGCGTTTATGTTGATTACTAGAGTGCAAAGCTAGTTTTGCTTAGTTATATAAGCCTTTGACAATGATGACCTTGATGCGCCATAGTTCACACAGTCCCTTCACTGTGAAAATGTGGAAAAAACATGACAATGCCTCGGTCCTCATGCATGTCTCTGGACAAGACAATCGATTACGACCGTTCGTATGCATTTTATTGATTATTGTCAGTTGAAAATTGTATTGGGAAATAGGCGTTCCTCAAGGTTCTCTTCTATGACCAGTGTCTTTGTTTTGTGAATCTGTGACTTATTCGGCCTTTATGGTAATCATTCCGATTATTTCCTGGAAAATATACAGTTACGATACCTTGGTTTTACATCTGATGATACGTCAAGAGTCATTATCGCTTTTAACCTTATTACTATTGTAATTGTAATGTATATTACTCAGCTGTTAATTGGTCGATCATAGAAACGAATACCCTAATTGACAAAATTTTATGTATAGAAAGTACATATTTTTCATTGCTTTAATTGTAAAGTTATTTAAAATTTTCGCTTGGTTAATTTTAATGTTCTATCTTCAATAGGAGGAACATCTATTAAATTAAATCACCTTATATTATTATGATGGAAACATTCTTTTTTTTCACGTTCATAATTATGCAAAAGGCAGTTTGAAGCATCAATTCAAATTACAAATATGTTACATAAGTAAGACGTCACCTATCTTCTCTCGTTTACACATAAAATAATGCAGACTGAACGAATGGTAAACAAATCGTAGGGTTAACCCTGGAACAAGGAAGTCCATAATTGGTGTTAAATCAAACATGGGCTAAAATTCTGCGTGAATGGAATCCGGCGATCGGAGATGACCGCGGGTTCCGCCGGCGATCTTATCGCTGAACACCTAGACCTCGCCGCGAATGTGCTATCTGTTTGGATGTAGGTGCGTGGAGGAGGCATTTGTAGTATGCAATGTGTGAATTTTGAATTTATATTTTTCTTGAGCCCCATATCTGCCAGTAGAATATATTTTAATAAACCGACAGAATTCTTGTAAACTATTGTATTGATTTTTATTGTTATGTAAGGTATTAATCTTTATATTATCATGTCCATTATATCTCGTTCTTACCGGTTAGGTAGGAAGTATATACTGAGTGTTAAATATTTCTATCATTAGATACTTGCTGTGCTTCTTTTAGATACTCGTATATTAAATGTAAATCTAAATAATGCCTGTAATCCTTAAAGAGGTAGGCAGAGGAAAGTAGTGCGTTCAGGCATTTTACCAGTTTTGTTTACGGTCTATCATGGAATAAAGGGTGACCCTCTTGACATACACTGGGCACAGATCCAAACTCGGCGCCATTACTAGAAATTTGAAGTTAGGAAGACTGAATATTACTCCCCCCAGGAATCGAAGCGCCTTTCGATCAGCAGATTTTGGATGCAATTTTTTGTTGATGTTTTATTATTATTATAAAAGATCTATCCTTTTTAGTAGGTCTGCGCTGTAGTAGCCAGGCATCTGATAAACGAAATACACACTTGTATAGACATTCGAACCCAGAGTGAATACTCATATTCTTCAAAAAGTATTCATCCTAACTGCGAGTTGAACCAACAACTTACAGCTGAGCGGTTAGTTGCAATAAAAATTGAATGAATCATCAGTCTTATGAGGGTGACACAGTAAATGAATAGTGAAATAAAGTGTCAACTCCAAGACATTCGAAGTTGCATGTGCGCGCGCATGGAATTTACCGCCGAATCGCGTTGCGCGCGGTAATTGCGGCTTATCTGCGCACTGTCCGCGCGGCGCAAGGCTGCGCGCCCGTTGACGCGCTCACACAAACGGACAACAGCTTGTCTGTTCTGTGTGAACTTACTTACATTTAATTTACTGCACGATACGTTTTTTTTGTTTCGTATAAACATTCTTCTTTTGTGTACAGAAGCAGTCATTATTTGCACACTGCGATGTTGATAATAAAGGTCTTTTTAAGCTTGGACCCGTGTGCTTTACGCACTTGGACTAGGTCAAAATGCCTGTCTACAGAACAACTACCGTATAAACGACCCTTCCAGATTTACTAAACCAGGGGATCGATGTATCTCTATAAAGTGTATTGTGTATTGCAGTCGAAGCGAAATAATGAATCTGAATTTTCTTTTGTTTGATGTATTAAAAACATATTTAATTTTTTTGGATACATTTTCAGGCAATACGACTATGACTCAATTTAAATCTTTCTAAGAGAAAAAAATCTAAAATATTTAACTTAAAAAAATGGTAATGATCATGTTAGATTTGATGCAGCAATCAGTAATATTGTGCAAATAACTTTGTCAGTTAACCAGTTAGTTCTTCTGTTTGTATGTTATGAGGATACAAAACTTACAAATCATTTAGTGATTTTATTAACGCCCGTTTTAGGGCGGTTACACAAGAAGTAACAAAATTAAAATATCGTTGGAAATATTTTGCACAGTTTATATTGATATGTTCGTTAGTCAGTTTTCTCAAGAACTTTACTACCGGATAATAGTTTAGGAGACAATCATGTTTAATATATCTAATAATATGATTATTTCGAGTGTTACGATTATGTGTTATGATATAATATTCCGAGTGTTATTTTATGATTTCATTTGAATTTTCACATACATAAAGTAAATTTCTTTGACATTTAAAAAAAAATACGCTGAGATCGTACGATCTCGCTTCGATGAATATGAGCTTGCAAATCATGAAGGATACCTTCGGATTGTTAAAAAATAAGTAGTACTATTCTTACCTTATCTTACGAAAAAACCTTATGTCAGTTCAACCGGTACATAAACGGGTTATAAAAAATCTCAATTTATGTTCTGGTCTATAAACAAGGTGTGAGATTCTTATGCATATTATATAATATATTGCTGCTATTTTCTGACAACCATTTTGCCTCATAATTAGGCAACCTAAAGTTGTTCAACAACACGCGGATACGAATTACGCTTAAATCTAAAGATAGAACGTAAACTGATCATGAATTATGGTTGTTTTTTTCTGTCCTGCATTAAAACGTAAAGGATATTCCGTAGCTTAATTGAAATATTTTAAATATTTAAGTCTGTTTATTAAATATAATTAAATTAACTCGGTAAAAACATTTTGATTAATTAATGAATTCAAAATTTTGATTGCTTCAGATGTGGTACGGTCAGAATAAAAACAACAAAGGAATGTGTATAAATGTATTTCCACAGAATTACTTTTGCATTGCGATATATTATTTGCATGTTTCGATTTGGAGTTCATTAATATTGTGTTTTTGTTTTGCTGGTTGTACTTTATAAGCCTTGTTTGTCTTTTTTTCCGATTTTTATTTCTTTTTTATCCTTTACCTACAACTGTCAGGAATAAACTGTCTGACTAACTTATTTTTACGCAGCCATAGATGTAAGTAGTCCGATAAAAAAGTTAGTGGATTTATTATATCTACTAATTCAGATCTTTTTCATTTAATCCGATAACTAGTTTTAATTCAAAACATCTCCACTGTCTTAAGATAATATCAGACGAGTTCACGACCCTTTGTTTCTTTTGATGCAATTATTTTTAAGACAACAACTATCAAGCAGAATTAATTATTATTATTTTTATGTATGTAACCGCGATACATGCGAACCCATACGAATGTATTTGAATGAAATGAATTGTTTTCAAATACCAATACAAAATTCAAGCTGCAATTCTTCTCGTATTTAACTCTTGTGATACTGGCCGGGTTGAAGCATTCTAATTTCTAAGCCGGCCAGATCTTAGTGATATGTATATTACCTCATGTTTGAAACGACTAAAATTCTTAACATAAGTATTATATGTATGAGGTTTGTAGGTGCCCTGAAATCAGATTAGACTGTCTTTTTGACTTTCTTTGTGTCCTTAAGATTAATACATCGCGCTGTTTCTTTAGTAGTGGTTTAGTTTCCGTGATTGGTGGTGCGGGACTGTGGTTCTGTCATCAGAAGTTGGAAACCACACTGAAGGTTGTCGTTTAACGATATATAAAGGACGTAGTAAATATTAGTTCCTTCAAAGATTAAAGTACTAAGGAAAATACCTTTGTTATCTAGTAACAACTACAATATGCTTATATTTTTACCGTGTTTTCAAAAATGCCATAGTTTCAAGCGTTTATATAGTACCATTTTTTTAAAATACAAGCTCACCTTACATTTTATTCGTTTTTATGTGACATGTTCAAAGTATTAGCGGTTATTGTACGCGAACGCACAACAAGACACTTCCCTTCGCTAAATGCACTCTATTGTTCTTATTGCGAATAAATACATTTTTATAAGCAAAACTGACTTTTAAATCCTGTTTCTCTAACTCCAGTAATCCATGTTCTCCGAGTGACGTAATAAAGTTCAATTTCGTTTGAATAACAATCGAACAACCCTTTACGAGATGTCTTTATTACTTAGTCCTTTTGTTGAGTTCGATGCTAGTTTGTTCCCTTGTAATAAAGTTCATAATATCTTGCCGTTTCGCGTTATTGAGCATGACTTTTGAATAGAAGGATTAAATGTAATTTGAAAGGCATCTTTTTGTATGGAGTCAGATAATATCTTAATATATTTGTAATAAATGGGGGTCGCCTCTAATCTGTAACTGTCTGTCTGTATGGTTTTGTCCGTTTTTTGGTGACATTTCGCACCTTGACGGGAACTATTCTGTGTTGCATAAATGTCGCTTAAACATAAGACAAGAAATCAGTAGTTATAATGTTTTTGGATATTTGTCTTTATTCTTAAAGGAAGCAAGTATTTAGCAGTGACAGGAGACAGATCCAGAGACTTACGACGTAAGAGAAGTATTTCTTGTAGAGTGATATAAGGTGAAGAGGAGCATTAAGGATTAGATTTTTGGAAGAGTGAAAGAAGAAATCCTAGTTTTTATGCATATACCTATTTCAACTGTTCCGGAGCAAAAGAACTGTTCAATAGAATTGGAGGACTTTTTGTATGTTGATTCATTTGTTCAAAATTTAAAAATATAGTAATATTGCATATGGTATATGGCAGCCCAAATGTAAACCATATACAAATATTTTGGTTGTTACCAAGTTTATTGAATTCTTCTCTTAAGTTTACCTACTATTCAGCAGATTTGGGAGAATCAAGGATTGGCAAGAGAAGAGTTTGAAGGAGTAGAAATTTAGATAATAGACGAGAAGAAGATTATAAAATCTTTATGAGGAATGAATCATCAATTACAAGGACTATTATTAGAAGTCTTTAACGATTATTATTAGAAGTCTCAATACTGACTGGTCAATAAGTGACTTAAAGTCGAGCGATGTTTAAAATAACTACCCCAAAGAGAGGCACAAGTCAATAGATTTCGTGAATCACTGTACGATATGCGACATCACGAACAGTTGAGCTGATACGGATCATGCGGGTTCAAATCCGTTAAACGTCTTCTAGTGAAGGTAAAATAACTGTTTGGTAGCTGTTAAAACATAGCAATTGTTTTTTATCTTGTTTCTTTTATTATTTCTGTATGTTTACGTCTACTGTTGTTATATGCATATTAATGGTCATGTAAAAAGTCTGATAAATCATTGGAGAATCTTCTGGTCTTCTAATATCTGTCGGCAATGTTGATCACTTCTGACCACGTCTGCTGAGTCACGAACTGTGCGTTCGACTGTCACCTGGAAAAAATATTAGTGAAATCAGCACGAGTGTTCATCTTGTGTGTGTATAACCGTACATATAAATTACATTGAGATATTTACGTCAGTAAATTACATTTACTTTTAAAAAGTACATTTAAAAATTTGTATAATAAGGTATTCTGAACTTTACTTTTCAATCGTAATTCGTGAAAACTGCAGATATATATGTGTATGTAATATTATACAACTTATACATGTCATATTAATTATTAAATATCGTGAATCCGAGGAAAAAATAGAATTCTGAATCGATTCCGATATAATATACATTTAAATCTATGACACGAGAATAGAACAGAAGACCATTAATACGGTCGATCTGCATTATGAATGACTAACGGGTGTTTAAAAAAGTACTAATACATAAGATACACTATGAGTATATTATTATATTTAGTATTTTGCAAAGCAGTCACGGACGATGGTGAAGTCTACATACATTGTCAATACAAATACCTTGGTCTGGTGCCAGCATGGGTTTCCCGATGATGGGCTGTCCATTTAACTTGGCGTATTGTACTGATTTTTAGATCCTTTTAGAAATTTACGGAATACCAACACGTTAACATAGCATCACGCCTGTATGTTCTCTCATGGGGTAGACAGAGGAATGCGGTACACTCCACTGCCACGCCAGTTGTGTCGTACGTCTTACAGTGGAATAGGGGGTAATAATTTTACCATACATTAGGGCACAATTCCAGACTCGAGCTATTGCTAGGAATTTTAAGTAACATGAATATTTTCAATTATTATCTCTTCGTCCGACAGCATGTAGTATATGAGTAGTATATACTTATTTTATTATGAAAAATGTATATATGAGGGTATACGTAGCACTGGGAGCATCCACGTTTGTGACAAATTGTGACTAAGAAAACAGGGCGATTAAGTACACTTTGTAAACTGTCAAATGGTCTGGATATTTACAATTATAGGAGATGTTTGTGATCTAGTTTATTCTCCTCAGGGTTTAACTGAAGATGGATAACCCCTGGTACTTATATTGTAGCATATAAATATGGTGGATGTATAGATCGTCTTATTGTCGTTACATATTATAACTGCAGAGAAGACGATTTGCTACTAGTATTTAATAAACAGAGACATTTTCAATTTAATAATACATCACAAGAACCTCCATAAAATACACTTCCGTTAAGAATGACAGGTGTATGACTTAATAAATTTTATTTTATTGTACTTAACTTTCATACAATAAATACAATACGACCAATGGTAATCACGCCCTCTTCATCCAATATAATTTTAACAAGACACACTTTTAATTGACTCTTACAAATTATGGTTTACTAGTACATATATTTTTTGTATCTGTTTTGTATCTTGTACGTACTATGATTAGACCATTGTGGTGTAGTCTTTGACGGAAGAAATCGTATCGCCATTGAAATTTGTTGTAACGAGCGCTTACAAAATTTCATTATTTGTATGAAAACACACGGGACGTTACATCAGACATTTTCATCGCGTTTAATTGGTTATTTTACGGATTATGTTAATTATTTATATAAAACGGGTAATGTTCAATTAACTGCTTAATTTTAAATTAACGTATAATTTCATATATAAACTGTTTGTAAATTTAGTGCATTTAAGAATTATTTCATATTGTATTCCGGTGTGTGATTTAACAGGAGAACCTTTTTTAACCAAGCAGTCATTAATAAGGTAATATTTTTTTAACATTTGTATGACTAATTTACATTTAAATAGATATAACAAAATTATTAGAAACACATTCTAAATATAGTTAATGGTATTTAGAATATGCCATAATAATAGTTTATTATGAGCCGACTTACCATAACCATCTATATGTAAACATGTGACACTGAACTTTTTACCATTTAATGTGATAAAACGCCTTATTTATGGGTATACGTACATCGTAGTATGCAACTTTCAAAGACCAAAGAAAAAACTGTTCACATCTCAATCCCACAACACAAGGTTCGCGCGTAAGCAGCACTAATTGGTTCAAATCAAATACGAATTATACCAGCCTTTATCACATTTAAATCCAACATAAACGGACCCCTATCACGCCCTTCCTCATTTAAAATACTATAGGTAATTTTTCTCGCATCCCGTTTCATAGATCTTCTCGTGTTGGTAATGTTAAGTGAGTATAATTTTTTTGTGTTTGGGCATGTCGGCCGCGTTCCGTCAAAATTGAAACGTCATAGAGGTATATTATGGTGGTTGCATACAACGACGGCTTGTATGTCATTTAAATTTGAGCCTTATTGCATTAAAAATAAAGACGATGTAATTTACCTTCCCTCAGTGCAACGTTTATAAAGGAATAAATAAACAAGCGGCGCGTCGGCGCGATGAAAGCTCATAATCTTGTTCGTTATATTTGGTGCGCGTGCGCATTTGGTTCTATAGGTTATGACTATGTTAAATATTATGTAATTTCTAATAATTTCTGTAATTTCTAATAAACGTTTGCACCTTTCAGCAACAGCAACACGTTTCTATTATGAATACGTTATCTGTTTATATGTAAAGCATATTAATTTTCATAGAAAAATAATACAACAATATAAAATATATGTTCCAAGCATGATACTGAACGTAAATCAAAACACCTTTTATGTAATTGCAGAATAATTTGTATTAAATTCGTATTACATAACAAAACAGAACAAACAATATAAAAAATTGGTTATAATAATAAAGGTATGTTACGTTCTATGTTCATATATTTTTTTAACGATTGGTAGAGTAGTGTGTACATGTATCTGGAATTTACATTGGTAGCCGTGCGTCAATTTGTCCGCGAGCTACCGCGCACAGGGGCGGTATCTTCATAACAAAATACACCTACATATACTTATATCTCTATAACAAAATATACCTACCTGTTTATCATAGTAGTGATAGCATAGTTTTAAAATGTGTATCTCCAATACGGAGAGATGGTATGTCTAACGATGGAACGAGAAAAGATTTTGTTGATCATGAAGATAGTTAATGAGAAAGGAAAGAGTCTAGAGGATACGGCACATTATATCCATTACAACGGCTCTGTTAACTTCGACCTGGAATCCAAAGCGCTGAATAGGTAATTTTTGTAATTTAATGTCGCGTTACAACCAAGGAGCAAAAGATTCAGGGTTACTTCATAACGGATCCTCACAGCAACCGCAGCGGCAGCCGCTGCAGTAACTTTGATATTTTAAATTGTCGGATAAATATTGTATGTAAATATGTTATTAGTGTTATTACATATAAATTAGAAAGCTTTAAATCGAGAAATACATTTACGTCCCATCATGGATTGGTTTGCTCATGGCCATACACCGGGAACAGATTCAGACTATGAGCCATTACTAGAAATTTCAACTAGAAAATCTAATTCATAAAATGTAATAGTAAAAAATCAGAAGCCGCACAGCGACCGATCAACAAGGCAGTTAATGAAATATAAATTAATGTATAAATTTTCTACAAAGTTCTACACAGTAAATTATTAATGGTATTAACAGACAGTCGCGAAATCAACTGCATCGCTTACGAACTTATGTTTAAAGCATATAAAGAAAAAGAAATGTTAACTTTTTAATAATAACACATTAACTAATGTGTTTCCGTCAACAGTAGCGTTCGACAAAAACTGACATCTTTTTTAAACACAATACGATTTAACGGCGAACCGTAGCTGTCAATTTAGCTTGTCAAAGTCTGAAATCGGCTTAGAGGCGGCTGCGCATGCGCATCGATCATGTAGATCCGATCTCGCCGTGAAAGGATTACGATAGATTGTTCCATAGTTGTTTATTTATCAATTTGACATACTGTAGTTTAGTATTGCGAATCTAAAATTGATTTACGTGAGAAAGATATATGGGAAAGTATCTAACACGGTACAGAAATTGTTATATTTTAATTGGTTTTGAATATTCAAACGGTTGATTGAATTGTGGACGTAACGCGATACAGGGTCTTGGGTCTTTTACAACGAGCTAGCGGGCTATGAGCGATGGAAGTTCGTAACAAATGAATATGTTCTGGCAAAAGTAAATGGCATGAATTCTCGCGGGCGCGACATATGGATAGTTCATAATCAAATTATTATATTTAACATAGACAAGAATTAAAAAACAGTCATTGTTGAGAATGTTTATATCCAGACAGGCGTTCAATACTAGTAACTTAGTAAAGAAACTTGAAATAGGTAACTAATCCAAAATTCTTGTTTTTTTTACTAAGTGCAAGTTAATTAAATTGGATATCATAATTCAGGCTAATTAGGCGCCCATTATATTTTCTCATCATGCATATATTTACATATTACCTACTACAATTTTCAAACGGAAAGCAATTTGAACTGTATTTCTACCTGTCTATTAATATAGATATGAGAGTACATATTCCTGAACTACACTAAGTAATATGTAAAACTGTACTC
>DWTO01000544.1:0-20422 GCA_018244755.1 Jemadia pseudognetus | reverse complement strand
GTTTCATTATGTTAGATGAAACCAATGCAGTGAAGGGACATTTTAACAACTCGCATTTTATCCTATAATAACTGACACAATGCAGTTCAAATTAAGTTCTAGAATGACACCAAATATGAGATTATGTATTAACTATGAAAATCGATCCATTTTATCTATTAATGTGACCATCATAAAATAAATACAAGAGACTTATCTATCATTATAGTTTAATATTTTTGCAGTGTTAAATACATACATACAAATATATTATTCTTGTTTTAGCGTACATAGAAATATCATAAAACTATGTGTCCCGGTGTGACTGCAACACATTGAAGTAACTCAAAGATGTAGGATTTTAAACCACTTTTATTTACATCGGAACACACGTGTCTCCTCGCTTTTGGTTTCATCTAAGTTTTTGTATTTATCATTTGTACTAATGTTAATAATTTCATTTATCACGAGTCACGCTTGGAATTTATGCAACAGTGTCCTCCCCATTATACCTTCTATATTGTGTTCTTGTGCACGTTCAGTCGGAGTCTTTCATCTTAATGTTTTGTCGATAAATTAATCATAGATTTTACAAACTTTGTACCTATTTATCTTGGATTATGCATTACTTCTTACTACCCTACCTACATCATCATATAACATTAAAACACTAATAACAACGAAATATTAATATTTTTAATTGTTTTCATACGATTTAATTATCTCCTTATTTAATTAAATTTTACAATAAAGTCTGAAGATTATCTGCTCGTCGATGAAACTTACAGAAACATCAGTAGAGGAGTACGTTTTCTACATCGTAATATTCTGCATTGTGATTCAATTGCGCTTTAAATATTCCTTACAACGGAATACGTTCGGCAATTATAACCAGATTATAACCGGTCTACCGCAATGGTATACGAAATGTTATATCCATACGTTCGCTTGATATTTTATCAGTATCGCATAATACATATTTATAGTTTCGTTCCTATAAGTTTTATTGATGAGTGCATCACAGAGAGCATCTTTCTCAAACTGCATTCACATTGTATAGTTCAATTCAATCATATCCATGACGCATTACTATCAAAACTCTCACTTTGGTAAACACATTTTTTTGCTGTTAACAGTAAGTGCTCGTCCTTGTATTATGACGCATTTCGTGTGCAGGTCTGCAAGTGGTCCTGAAGTCCATCATCAAGGCCATGGCCCCGTTGCTACAGATCGGTCTCTTGGTGCTTTTCGCGATCGTCATATTCGCCATTATTGGCCTCGAGTTTTATTCTGGGGCTCTACATAAGACTTGTTATAACTTAGAAGATATTAGTAAGTATAAATTGATAATTTATTTTAAGGTTTTCATATATTTTGATATTTAATGCAAATGCCAGAATAATAGTAATAATAGATAAAAAAGTTCGTATCTGTGAAATAAAAATAAACAAATGTGTTCTATGTCCGTTGTACCCTAAAATTGACATCGTGAGGGACAAGCAATGATTAAAAATGAACCAGTAAAATGTATAGACGACGCAAAGCTAATACGACGCAAACGAATAAATGATATTTAATATTATGGATATTGTTCCACAAAATTGTCTTTTCACCCTTTGACATAGAAAATCTGACCCAGTTTACAGTTTTATAGTAAATTAATTTAAAGTGAAACTAAAATGCGAAGCAACTTGACTATGTATTAGTTTTCGTTCAAATCTCAGCCTACCTGTTGAGCAATACACCGCAGATAGCCTGAAACATAATTTTATGCAACGTCATACATAACTGTAGTTTTCACTTATATTATAACAAAGCCTGCTCCAAAAGTTATCCAGACTATTATTATATCGGCCAATTGTAACCCATTGCTAGTTATCGAAATGCTGACACTGAAAACGATCAACATTCCCTGTTGAATAGTGTCTTACTTACGTCTGCTACTACTGCTGCTACTGCTACAGACCACGAAAGCGTGGAATTCCTTGCCGGCTTCTATTTTTCTGTATTCGTACAACCTGGAATTATTCAAGACAAGAGTAAATAGGCACTTGTTAGGCAAGCGTGCTACATCTTAGGCTGCTGCATCTCGATTTCCATCAGGTGGGATAGCAGTAAAACAAAGGCCGATAGCTAAATAATAAAAAAATAAATAATCGGCACTTGTACACTCTACCTATGGCCCAAAAGTTCAAGCGTAAGGGTACAAAAAGAATAACAAACATACGTGTTTTCCAGATGAAATAGTGAATGACGGCGACAACCCGACGCCGTGCAACGCGGACAACGACACGCTGGCGCCGTACGGCGCGTACGTGTGCGAGTACGACAAGAGCACGTGCCTGGAGAAGTGGGTGGGGCCCAACAAGGGCATCACGTCCTTCGACAACATCGGCTTCGCCATGCTCACCGTCTTCCAGTGCATCACCATGGAGGGGTGGACCACTATCCTCTATTGGGTTTGTGCTCATGATACAACGGTTATGTGTATGGCAATTGTTCCATAGTGAGATGCAAACGTAACTGGTGAAATGTGGGAGTATATTGCGCTATTCTACTTACCTCTTCGGGGATTACAGGCGTGATGTTACGTTTGTTGTTGTTAACGAAGGGCGGACTTAATGCCAAATGACATTTTCTGATGTGAAGTTGGGGCAGGCACTTAATCCTCTTGGTTCTCAATTGCCCTAAAAATCATATTACACATGTTCAATAATACCTATAAGATGATAGACGGAGAATGATGAATGTTGTTTAATAAAAACAACAGTAGATGTTCGCGAATGTTTGAAGGTTTCTAAAAAGTAACTAGAACACACAAAGGCTTCAATGTTTTTGCGTTCTGTTAAAAGATCAATAGTTTTTTGTCCATTCTACATGTCCGTAAGATCCACGACGTACTTTGTTAACGCCAAATTAAGATAACATTTTTGATGAATTGAAAAAAGTCTTCAGCCATTACTGAACATTAAACGGTCTCTTTTAGCTATTTTTTCACTGATTCAATGTGATGTATTTCTCTTTTCAGACAAATGACGCGTTAGGTAGTACATTCAACTGGATTTACTTTGTGCCTCTAATAATATTGGGTTCATTTTTTATGCTCAACTTAGTCCTCGGTGTTCTCAGCGGGTAAGTTGTTACAACCCCTTAATGATCTTGTTTTACTACAAATATTTGATTTAGATAATTGTGTCATATGCTTCATTACTTACTGACAGATATATATGTATTTATGTAGTTTTTATTTTTCATTTTCGTTAATTAATTGACACGCGCAGAGAGTTTTCCAACGAAAGAGGGCGTGTCGAGCGAAGGGCTCAATATCAGAAGGAAAGGGCTCGGAAAATGTTTAATGAGGACTTCACTGGCTACATAAACTGGATAACTGAAGCAGGTCTGGCATAACGGCTGAATTAGACCTGGCTAGTGTACAGTAAACGCTAGTTGAACTATGTAAGCTCTATCGGTCCTTGTAATTATTTGCATCGCATATAATTTTGAAAGCGATCCCGCCGTATTTAACTTGTAATCTGAGATTCCTGAATTAAGCGCTAAACAATATAATGAGTTTTACAAACAGTATTATAATGTATTTTGCTAACGTTTCCGTAATAGGATGGTTATATATTTTTAGTTTTTATCTTTTATTCAAATGCTTAATAATAATTTACAATAAAATTAACTGTGTAATAATTTGTCATTGTTAATAATAATTTATTGCGGAAATGTAATAAATGCTGTACATAAATATAAATTAAAATAAATGATATTATACTAATGTACGGTTACAGTCATAAAATACTAAATGTCCTAATAAACTTACAAAGCAATCATGTCTTTTACACTATTATTGTTGCCAATTCCGAATCAAATTATTCAATGATAACAAAACAGGATATAGTCGTAACTAAATTGTCGTTCAATTTATAGATATTTACGAATCCGCCAAAAAAGGAGTATTGCAAGCAAATTCACTTTTAAGACATAATCTCCTTACTGTTTTTTTTGTCCGAATTTTTCTTAACGCTAATCTGTACATAATATGCGTGGTGTGGCCGCTACTCATTCATCATTTAGAATAATAGCTATGAGTTGCTATTTTCCAGTGAATTCGCTAAAGAAAGAGAGAAAGTAGAAAATAGACAAGAATTTCTTAAATTAAGAAGGCAGCAACAATTAGAAAAAGAACTCAACGGTTACGTTGAGTGGATTTGTAAAGCAGGTAAGATTTTGTTAAATAGTAATTAAATTTACTTAGATATTAGTTAAAAAATATTCATAATATTCTCGAATTTACAGAGGAGGTCATTTTACATGAAGAAAGAACAACAGAAGAAGAAAAGATGCACATAATTGAGGGTAAGATTAAAATAGACGAAATTTTATACTCAGATGTCACGAAGGCTGAATTTGAATAATTTTTGAATGATCACATTTTATAGCTCGAAGGAGAGCAGCAGCGAAGAAGAAGTTAAAAAACTTAGGGAAAAGCAAGAGCACTGACACCGAGGAGGAGGAACAGGACGAAGATTGTGGAGATGATGGTCAGTAAACGCTCTTGTATATGCCATTGGATGTCGTATGTGTGTTGTGCAGTGATTCTCATACATATACCCGGAATAAATAGGTGCTTCATTTATTACACCCCAATTATTCTCCCTTCTAGGCTCCTTGAGAATAGTTCTAGTGTAAATTTTATATAGATTTTCTAAATTACTTAACAATTTTTAATAATTGGCTCCCATAATGATGGTATAATTTACTGCGCTTAGAGCAAACTTAATTATTTTCACATTATATATAGATGTATTCTTAATGTTATTAAAATATTTTAAAATCCAATACATGTAGTCATAACTCATTTAGTTCATACTATACAATATTAGCCATTATGAATGTTGCATGCCATGGATTACTTACTATATCTTTTAATCTTAATATTATAATCACTTTCATTATTCATTCCGTTCTAGTACTGTATTTGTGTGTTGGTTGTTTACAGTTGCAAAGAAAAAACAAGGTATGGGATCAAGCGTGATGCTGGTAGAATATTCCTTTTCATCTTCTACGTAGTCGGAATAGTCTAGTCATAGATTTAGGAATAGATCCCCCCGATCCCTTAAATAACAACCACCGTTATTTATTAGACACATTTTTATTTTAAATTACTTAGCAATAACCATTTTAGTTTACCCTGATTCTTGTTTTTCGTACCCGCTATCCATATCTCCTTGTGCTTGTATAGAAACAAGTTGTGTTATGAGCATAAAGTTACCATGAAACGTAACATTATTAATAACATAGTAACTGTCCCGAAAGTGGACTGTCAAAGATTTATGTGGAACTGGTATCGAGTCGCGACACCGATTTTATAACGAATCCGCGGGGAATCAAGCCCAATTACTGGTGCTCGGATTTAAAAATAATTGATATTCAAATTTCACTGAACTGCGAAAGCTTTGCTGAAATGGTAAAATGTGACTCGGTGTAATATATGCTAGATTGTATTAGTCGAATGTCGTAGTTGCCCTCTAGCTATCAGATGATGTTGTTCGTAACTTTGATCTTCTGATATTATAGTTAAAGCTCGCGAATTATATATTAATATGTTTGCAATTGTACAGGTTTTCTTAAAAGCAAATCTCGGTCGAGCGGCAAATGCGCCAATTTCTGGCGAGCTGAGAAGAGGTTTCGCTTTTGGATTCGCCACACGGTGAAGACTCAGTGGTTTTACTGGTTCGTCATAGTTCTGGTGCTCTTTAACACGATATGCGTCGCAGTGGAACATTATGACCAACCGCCTTGGCTTACCTCGTTTTTATGTGAGTGCATTTATATAACTACCAAAAAAATCTTCTTGCTGTTGTGTTCTTACAATTTCATTCTTAGTGTATATGCCAATGCCAATGTTAATATCATATTTGTTTCAGATTACGCCGAATTTGTGTTCTTAGGATTGTTTATGATGGAGATGTGGGTGAAAATGTATGCATTGGGACCGCGTATATATTTTGAGTCCTCGTTCAATCGGTTTGACTGTGTTGTTATATCCGCCTCCATCTTCGAAGTAGTATGGTCAGAAGTTAAGGGTGGCTCTTTTGGTCTTTCAGTTCTGAGAGCTTTGAGATTGTTAAGGATATTTAAGGTAACGTTAGGCACATATTTCTATATTTATCAATTCTTTTTATTCCTTATTTCACTTTTTTTCTTAAATATGACACAATGTGTACGGCGTCACGCTAAACGTATTGTCATTATTTTACAGGTTACAAAATACTGGGCATCACTAAGGAATCTTGTTATATCTCTATTAAATTCAATGAGATCTATTATTTCTTTGCTGTTTCTTCTATTCTTGTTCATTCTTATATTCGCTCTACTCGGGATGCAGTTATTCGGAGGACAATTTAACTTCGAAGATGGCACGCCACCAACCAACTTCAACACATTTCCAATAGCGCTACTTACTGTCTTCCAGGTTGGTATATCTCAAAAAATATATTTTATAAACCCAAAAAATTAAACATATGTAATACTTATATTATATTTGCATTGTTGTTTTCAGATTTTAACAGGCGAGGACTGGAATGAGGTCATGTATGATGGTATTCAATCGCAAGGTGGAATTAGGAAAGGAATGATCTACTCTTTGTATTTTGTTATTCTTGTACTGTTTGGAAACTACACGCTCCTGAACGTGTTTCTTGCTATCGCCGTCGACAACTTGGCGAACGCTCAGGTTCGTTGTTTGCGGTCGTTACAGAGAATTTACCTTAGTCGATTCGATATGTCGGCCCTTTATTGTATCATATTCTTTATTTTGTGTTTATTTATTGTATCTGTCTGCTGTTTCTGTTCGATCGACTGAGGTAAAATCCAAATTAAAAAAATGTTTTCACAGAACCGAGAACGGTGTTGTTGTGTCTCCGTCAATGTTTTCCCCTGTAAATTATGCTTTTTTACGTGTAAATGTTGCTGTTGCGTCTTTACAGGAATTAACAGCAGCTGAAGAAGAACAGGAAGAGGAAGATAAAGAGAAACAACAACAAGTAAGTTACTTGTATCGTATTGAATTCGTCTATTAAGCACACGAAGGTTATAAAACACTAAATTTTTTACACCATATACAAATGTATGTAGCGGTACCTAGACTGATATAAATGAATATATCAAAATTTTTCAATTGACACGACTACCTCTGTTTCGGCTGATTAGGAATTGCAGAAAGAGATGGGTGCGCTGCATGCGCTGGACGGGAGTCTACCTCAAATAGACATTTGTACTTCACAAGCCAGTAGGAAGGTAAAGGAAGATCAGTGGTCGTACTATTCTGTGCTTGTCGTGCGCATTGGTTTTTATAGCTTAAAATATTGTTTACACGAACCTAAGTCACGATGTCCATCGCAAGTGAGAAATAAATGTTATGAATGTATTTAACATTTAATATAATTGTGAATAACACCTGAAAATAATTTTTAAATTAATTACTCTTTGGTTAGATCACCATTTCGTTTCACTCATCTGCAGCGAAACTGTTGCAATTATTTAACGGTAATTATAGCAGGCAATTCGCTCTGACAATATTTTAAGCAAGAACCTATTAAGGATTAAATGTTGCTTCTGTGGGCCGAATGTTAAAAGGCGTTGATGAATACGAATTCAAAATGTATAATATAGTTGCATCTGTGTTTAACTAGAATATTTATTGATAAATTATTTTGTATCACTACTACGTTTACGTGTGTTATAACTAATTGTTTTACCATTAATTAAGTTTTCAACACAAGTGATCCTTGTTTTATAGATTAATTATTTTATTGCATGTACAGAGAAAACATCAATGAGGTTATAAACTTTAAAAAATTAGAATGTACATTAATTTTACTAAGCATTACCTTTACCTTTATATTACGTTACAACGCAAAACTATCCAAGCAAACCAAACCAAATCCATCCCAAAACCAAGCCCAAAAAAAGATTGTGAAAATTTTAATTGTAAATATATTTATATAAAATGCAATTTCATAACTATTGCTGATATGAATACAAAATCGCATACATAATCGATTTAAAAAAATTTAAAAATTAAAAACGTTTTAATTCTTTTCAAATTGTAACTGTATACTAATTTTTAGTAATTTTCATATTTATTTTATTTCAGTATCAGACCAAGTTTATAGGCTCATTGTTTCTTAGCGTATTAGTAATTTTTTTTTCAAAAAAAAAGTTTTTTCGTTACTGAATTGGTGCTTACCGCGTTAATAAATTTGTTTTCATGGACATTAATCGTATTTCAAAACTAGTTTTGATTTATGATTATAGCTTTTTATGAATTTCTATTGTAAGGCACATTGTGAATTTGAAAGGTACAGTGGCTTAGGTTATAACGCATATGGTATAAGTTTTTTAATTTTTCAGAATAAAAAGAAAGAAGACGCCAAGAAGGAAGAGGAGGAGGAGATACCGGATGGACCAAAACCAATGTTGCCATACTCGGCCATGTTTATTTTGTCCCCTACTAATCCGTAAGTAAATTATAAAAGTTTAAAATGTTTTCTGTACATTACGCATTTACAATCAAAGTTCATCATGGTTATGTAACTTTTCAAAACTAATAGATATAATTTAACATTCAAATTACAAATAAAACATTAATCAAAATTATTAGTTACCACATTGATAATATCTATTGTGAAAAAAATCTGTAAACTTTAACAATTTATTTATGAATGATCGCATAAATTAAATCGATTCCTTTTTACACTTGATTACAGAATAAGGCGAGGCGCACACTGGGTTGTTAACCTAAAATATTTTGATTTTTTTATCATGTTAGTTATATGTATGAGTTCCATAGCACTAGCAGCAGAAGATCCAGTAGATGAAAATAATTACAGGTAAAGGCGACATCTTATAATATAGTGATCAAGTTGCTTAATGTTTAGTTTTGTATAACTAAAATTTCGCTGTAATTAGGGCCGATTGATTCAACAGTCATAACTATAACAAATTATGATTATCCCTTGATTACCCACAAAATACTTTAGTGAGCATACTACATACTCCAAGCACAATACTCTTATACTCTTACATGAAACGTTGTATGATTCTTGCAGGAACAAAGTCCTGAATTACTTCGACTACGCTTTCACGGGCGTGTTCACCGTGGAAATGTTGTTGAAGATAGTCGATCTGGGTATAATATTCCACCCGGGCGCGTACCTCCGCGACCTGTGGAATATTATGGACGCTGCGGTCGTTATCTGTGCCCTGGTTAGCTTCGGTTTCGAGATCGGGTAATGTCGTTTGCGACTACATTTTTAAACCGATACAAACTCTGCATCGCTGTTATTGTCACTGACTTAATTTTATTTCATTACAGAGGCATAAAAAAGGGCGCGGGACAGAACCTGTCCACAATAAAGTCGTTGAGAGTGTTAAGAGTGCTCAGACCTTTAAAAACTATAAAACGTGTTCCAAAGTTGAAAGCAGTGTTTGACTGTGTTGTGAACTCTTTGAAAAACGTCATAAACATTCTCATAGTGTATATATTGTTTCAATTCATTTTCGCGGTAATTGCGGTTCAACTTTTTAATGGTAAATTTTTTCACTGCTCCGATATTAGTAAGAATACAAAAGAAGACTGCCAGTAAGTACAGTGTTTTTATCCTTGCTATTACATAATAACTTTGGCTCTGTAAACAATTGCATATTTATTGTGTCTAATGTCAATGATCTGGCTGCAAGTTTTATTATTAAAATGTTTCCGTTTATAAAACTGTAATAATTTTAATTTTCGATGTAAGAAGTTACTGTCTCGTTGGTCGGGCGATTGCAAGCGCAAGTGCCGATCGAGAGGTCCTGGGTTCAAATCCTCGGGTACTATTGGATTTTTGTAACTTAGATTATCTAGTAAAATTTTCTTAGTGTTTTGGAGTATAGATTTATGCCCGGTACACGGGAATTTGTTGTCCAGTTTAGTGAACCTATTAAATAAAATAACTAAAAAATAAAAATAGACTCACCGCGTATTACATAGCGGGAAGTAAGCGTAACTAGTGAATCATAGAAGTTTACTACACTCCTCTGCCTATTTATGCGAAGATTACAGGCGTGATATTACGTTTTTTTACATTCAACTAACAATGCTACATCGAAACATAAGTAATAAATATTAACTACTCATTTTAAAACATTGAACGCCACACCATTCATAAGACACGTACCTACTAGACACATCGAATACTAAATGAACATGATCGTTTCCAGAGGATGGTATTTCTTGTACGAGTCGAACAGCCTGCTGCCTCGCATCCAAAAGCGCTGCTGGACCACGCACTCGTTCAACTACGACAACGTGGCGGTGGCGATGCTCACGCTGTTCGCCGTGCAGACGGGGGAGGGCTGGCCACAGTGAGTGTTACCGTTGCTGCCAAATCATTATAAATGAAACTAACCTGGTGCCAGGCACTGGCTGGTGGGGGGTGTCGAAAGTAAGAACTGGAGTCCGTAAATAAAGAAAGTGATGTATATTGAAAAAGTTCTATCTGCCTATCCCTCAAGGAGTAAGCGTAATGGTATTAAAAATGAAGCCCTAGTTTACGTAACATTTTATAGTGCAACGAGCAGCGAACGAACACAGCAGCAGTCAGAAGTGACCGCTGTTGCCAATAGACATCTGTAACTGACTTCAATTTAACTGTAATTATAGGAGTGTTAACATTAGTTTGATAAAAACGAGTTGTTAGTAAAATTACTGTTATATTGTTTGTTGAAACTTATAAGTATATTTTTAACAGACTCTATTTTATAATGTTTAACTTAATACACAATAAAGCTTGTGTGCTAGTAAATGAGTCTTGAGCTTTAGTCTTTGGATTTTAGATGTCAACTATCTATTATTATCTATGGCCATGACACAGATAATTATTGGTATTTTGTCAATAAAATGATTCGAGGCTCATGCGAACGAAGTCATGGAGACAGGTAATAACACATATGTTTCTTTTCCAGAGTGTTACAGAACTCAATGGCCGCCACGTATGAAAACAGGGGACCCATACAGAATTTTCGAATAGAAATGTCCATATTTTATATAGTTTACTTCGTGGTGTTTCCGTTCTTCTTCGTTAACATATTCGTAGCTCTGATAATTATTACATTTCAAGAGCAGGGTGAAGCGGAGTTACAGGACGGCGAAATCGATAAGAATCAGGTATGAAACTGAATATATGTAGTACGAAACCCACATATAAAATCAGACCGGACAATCGTCTTACCGTTTATTTGTATGTGCTTACAGAAATCATGTATTGACTTTACGATAGAAGCGCGACCTCTGGAAAGGTACATGCCGAGTAAAAGAGGCAGTTTTAAGTACAAAGTGTGGAGAATAGTCGTATCTACGCCCTTCGAGTATTTTATTATGACACTCATCGTTTTAAATACTTTGTTACTAATGATGAAGGTACGCATTTTTATATAACAACCTTATGATAAGATTTAACATGTACCTATTATATGTTATTATATAAATACAACTTTAAAATTAACATCTATGTGTCATGTGACATACGGCATGACATTTCTTGTGGACTACAGGCGATATGTAACGATACTAACAGAAACATATGACGCACCATCAAAGTAGCAAGTGTTCACTTGTATGTATTTGGTAGACAATGAAAATATGAAACCTGCGTCACATATCACGTACCATAATAGATTAGCGGCGAAAAGCCCCTGCACCGAACCTTGCAAATGTAAAATTGTGAAACCCGATTATATAACAACAATTAACTTTTATCCCCCAACTAGAAAGATTATTGTGGCGTTAATATCATTCAATATTTGTCAGCACAGTTAGTTACAACTTAGATGAATAGTTCTTAAGTTTCACGTGTGAATTTGTCAGCCCAATACGAATATTGTTAGTAACACGCCTGGATGTACACCATCCTCGTTTTTATCCATGTTTTAAGAGAAAGGTTTAAAACTGATTTATGTTAAAATTCACACACACACACCCACACACACACACACCACTCACGAACACCACACATGTTTGCTAATGTTGTGTTCGGCGTCAGTCTACACGGCATCGGAATGCATATTTCGATTACAACTGCGCCGCTCCCGTCATATGTATCGCCAGCGTTTACGTTTTACCTTCCTGTGTTTTATGTTAAGTGTTCCTTTGTGTCCCCGCTTGCTATAATATTATTTATTATATGTATGTATCGATATAAACGTTTGCACGTGTAACCGATCCTTCCTGCACATTTATCGCACTAAGTTTTACACAATTTTACTCGATTCGTTGTGCTTGTGAATGCACAATCTCTGAAATCCGTTAGGACGTGGCATGGGCCATCAGTGTTGTTCGTGTTGCATGATCTTATTGAGAGAATTATTTAATGTCTTTATGTGGATAAGTGCATGATTGGTAGAACGGCCTCCTGCCAAGCAATATTCCTTGGTGGCTTTGAGCTGCTTCTTATACATGTCGAAAAATCTAAATTTAAATTGGAAACAAAGAAACGTTGTAAAATAATAAAGTGAAACATTCCAAAATTAATTAAAATGATAATTAAGCATAGAGTATTAAGAAATGAAGATGAACGCAAGATTGACTTCGAATAACAAGTAAAAAATTCTCACGTTTTGATTTTTTTAACCCTTTCATTAGTTTCAGTTTGTTTTACCTAAAGAGACAGATTAGATAAATTATAAAAATTAATATCTGTCGCAATATTATTCCACTCAATTTTCAGTTTTTTTTCTCTCAGGTATATTTTCATCGTTACGTTTGCTATCATTTTTATTTACCTATTTACATTTATTTCTATTATATTCGTTGGTTTCGTAAAATATATTACTATTTTCTATACGAATTTCATTCTATCTACCTCACAGAAATACTAATCTTCATTAAATACTATAATTTTATATCTAGTAACAAAAATATATTTTTATTGCCGTGGGTTTTTCCGACACGTCATCACAAAATGGCAGTACTATAATCAAAATGACCTCTACTCGGATATCCTCAAGTATTCGAATATGGGGTTTACTGGGATGTTTTCTGTGGAAACGGTGTTGAAAATCATCGCTTACGGTGTCAAAGTAAGTACACGACACACACGGTTATAAAATGACACTCTTTGAATATATCGATATATTATATCAAACAAACAGGACAAAGTATACAAAATACCTACAAATGTACTCTTTCTGTTCGTAACGTGTTCTTTTGTTTGTTGACATGACTGTATGGGATTATTACCAGCCAAGTAAATATATGTACCCTTCCCCACTATCCTCTACTGATTTCTCTCTGACGTGTTGCATACGTATGTTTGAATGTGTTTATTTGCGTGTCACCGTTAAGCATGGCCTGTTTGTATGTACTATTGCATGTGGCGTTCGATTGTCTCAACACTATTTTTAACGCTTTGTCCAATTTTTACTTAGCGTTTTAACATTGACGGCATAGCAACATCAACGTACAGCGCTGATTGAGGTATGTATTACATTTAAATGTATCATAGCTATAAAGGTAAGTAAATATATTTGTTTTCAATTATTGAATGTGTGTTGTATTATAATCACGATCGTTTGTTGTGTCTGCCTGCCTGTGCGCATGATTGGACTTTGCATGAAGCACGTGCACAGTTCACAGAATTACGCATACAAAAATTAACTACACAAAATTAATGAATGGGCCCATATAATTTATTGAATATGTACAAAATACACACACAGGGAATCATAACACAAACGTGATACATGATTTTATTATATCAATAGCAGGTAGCTAAAGAAGCATTGATATGTATTGATACAATATGAGCTAAATGCTATAATAGTATTATATATGTATTTATGTTTGTGAATTTTATAGTATATTTATATTGTTACCATTTTAATAGTATCGTTTGATTCTTAGCATTTAGCTTTTGTGATGTTAATTATTTAAGTCTAAAGAAATTGTTGCTCTTGATTTTGTGGTAGTTTCACGAGGCTCCACCGCCACTCATGGACACGTTAACAGTCATGAACATAGTATTTACGTTCTTCTTCCTTCTCGAGACCGTCTTGAAGCTAATTGCCTTCGGATGTACGGTAAGAATTTGATTTGACCCATTTTTGGATATAATTATTACGACTGAAATATTTTTGACCTTTGATGTCGGAAGTCAATCAAATAAGACCTAGTTGTCTTTGATTGATTGGCTTTCGTGCCATTCAGAGGCTGTTATGTTGCTCGTCAAAACTTATATTTGTATTATTGTATTTGTGGATGACCAATGATCTGTAAATTCCTCCTTGCTATATATGTGTACTGTTATTTAGTAATGATTTAGGATAAATATAATGTTTTTATTTTTCGTTAACAATCACAAGTATTTGTTTTACGAGTGACGTCACTGGTTTTAGGTATATATACATATTTAATACACATTATATAATATAAATCTTAGTTTAGCTTTTAATATTCAACTTTGACTTGAATATATTATTAAAGTTTAGAAACTATTTTCATAAAAGAGTTAATGAGATGCTGCTTAATTTCCTTAAAAAATAGGTTTTTTCATAGTTTTTACGTCACTTGACAAGAGTTTCATAGATCATAAGCATATAGCAATGCATAATGTTAATAAAGTTTGATAAGAGAGATGTCCTGATTCCCGTCCCTATAATAGAATGTCCCTCGCTTGTTGCGTCTGAGATTGTATGGAAAGTGTACATTTGTACTGAAATTATCTGAAACTGGTCAATTTAATTATTTTGAAAAATACTAAAAACGTAATAACAGCAATTTATCAAATACATACCACTAATGTAAGACTTTGTATACGTCTAATATTTTTAAATTTCTGAAACTAATAGCGTTTTTAGTGTTTTGTATTTCATCATCAAATTATTTGAGTAAAAATATTATAAGAATATCAAAATAAACTGGAGCGAACTGAAATTCGTCAATTTAACACAATGAAAACTATACGTTTCAGAATTTTTTCAAAGATCCATGGAATACGTTCGATTTCATAACGGTCATTGGAAGTATTATTGACGCTCTCATTATGGAGTTCGGCGTAAGTATCTATTTTCAGTAATATAAAAAACAATAAACTCTACTTCTTGTTTTACATTTTCACACTCTAATCTCCTCTTTAACTCTAATCCCTGTTTATTCTTCTTTTGCTGCCTATAATAAAATTATTGAGAGTAAGGTATAATTACAATATAATATATCCTGATTGCAGACTGACCTTGCCGAAAATTGTGCTGACATATCCTGTCAGCAGGTAAACAAATGAGTGTTTGGTTGCTAGGAAACTTAGATATTTTTAACCGATTGGTCAGTGGTTTAGAAAAATTATGTATATACTCTGTTGAAATAAGTAGCGCTAGATGGTAAAGGAAACATTGTGATCAATAGACTTTGTAGATTTTAAATATGATGACGATTAATAAGTAAACTTATGTTGAACTTTTAGATTTAAAATGTTTTTAATTGGATTGTTTGAATGAATAATACTAGAATGTTACTTAAATTGCTACTGACTATTAATGCTAGAAGTTAAAATTAGACTAGGTACGTTTTACTACGAGCGAAATTTTAATATCAATCTAGATTCATTCGTATTATTTAGTAGCGTCAAATTCGGAATACTTTTTGTATTATACTTATTTGAACTTCGAATTTTTGTATTGACGTTGTTTTCTGTAAATTACAAATATTTTAGATCGTTATATTTGCAAATACTCACATTTATAACGACATGCAAAATTTAATCCATAAACGCTTTTTGAATTTATTATAGTAACAGTTCTCGATGTCTCTGTTTCTTGTGCTCTAACAATCAATTGTATTGTTATTTTCAAAGAATATAACATATGTTAAGACCACTATTGTTTTAAGTGTTGAAATAATTTGATTTTCACTGAAATTGTTACATAAAAATCAATTCTTCATTTAATTAAAGAGACATAGAGAATTGTAGAGTTGTAATTATTATGTTGGAAAAGCTATCGTGAGCATCGTTTCTTTATAGTTCACTAATGTTAGCATTATATTATAAGTATACACGTATTATATATTTAATGGTAATTTTGTATAGTTTAAAATAGTAGCCTACGATGGCAATTTCCATAATCAATTTCATGGTGCTGAAACTGTTTGCTCATGTTTTATTACTGAATAAAGCTACATAACAAACGAAATATGTCGATTTATCTTTTCAAATTAACTCAGTACAATGTCATACATTTTTTATAGACAGTTCATAGAATTCGTAGTCGATTGTTTTGGAAATGTTTTTAAATATGAGGTACCGTAGTGTAGTTTTAAAGTGTATGTTTACTTTTGTGCCGTTCTTGTGTAGTATTCGTGATGCGGGCTCATTGGTAAACTGGTATACTGGATGTTTCAGGAGAACACGTTCAATGTTGGTTTTCTCCGCCTGTTCCGAGCCGCGCGACTGATCAAGCTGCTCCGGCAGGGTTACACCATTAGAATACTTCTGTGGACGTTTGTGCAGAGTTTCAAAGCCTTACCCTATGTGTGCCTTCTCATCGCAATGCTATTCTTCATATATGCTATAATTGGAATGCAGGTATAGTCTCCACATCTAACTTTGCTTTGCTTACCAGTAAGCGAATATATTTTTAAAGGTCTTTAAAGTAATTTTTATTTTTGCATTGTTTTTGTCGACAGGTGTTCGGAAATATAGAATTAGCGGCAGATTCAGATATGAACAGACATAACAATTTTCGAAGTTTCATTCAAGCTCTTATGTTATTATTTCGGTAAGCTATTATTCTTGGCTTAAATACTTATTAACTGTTCGTACTACTGTAAATTATTTTTAATGTTTTATCAAAATACACACATATAGGTGTCGACTGAAAAGGAAGATTATAACCCAATATATGATTAAAAATCTACTTTTAATCCCATTGTAATTATTATTAGTGTGTATTATATTAGTGTAGAGATTGCTTGTTAGCGATAAGACCGCCTTTTGTGTACTGTCCAATATATATTTATTCCTATATGTGTTTGTTTTTTTTTTGGGTGTACAATAAAGAATAATTGTGTAGTATTGTTTTAAGTTTATTTTATTCAAATGTATACAGCAATACCATTTTTGTGTAGGTGCGCAACGGGCGAGTCGTGGCCCAACATAATGTTGGCGTGCTTGAAGCCGGCCAAATGTGACAAGGAGGCTGGCAAGCCCCCGGGCGAGGAGTGCGGCAGCACTCTCGCCTACGCGTACTTTGTATCATTTATTTTCTTCTGTTCTTTTCTTGTAAGTATTAATGTTACATGTGATCTCATCAATATCAATTTTTCATTCCTCACTGCGTTTAAATTTTCTAAATGAATTATTTGATTTCAGATGTTAAATTTATTCGTTGCTGTTATTATGGACAACTTTGACTACCTGACCAGAGATTCGTCTATTCTCGGCGCGCATCATCTCGACGAGTTTGTTAGAATATGGGCCGAATACGATCCAAATGCGACGTAAGTTTTCAATGTACAGTTTCAAGTTTATTCAGCCTTACATGGAATAACTATCTATTGTCAGTGCAAATGACGTGAAGCGTATTTCAAACATCTCCAGTACTTTTCTTACTTTAAGTATTGATTGCAGCGGTAAAATTCACTATACCGAAATGTATGATATGTTGAAAAATATGGATCCACCGCTGGGGTTTGGAAACAAGTGTCCGAATAGACTAGCGTACAAGAAATTGATTAGAATGAATATGCCATTGGATGACGAGGGCAAGGTGACCTTCACTACGACGCTGTTCGCTTTAATTCGAGAGAATCTGAACATCAAGATGAGAACAGGTATATTTCTGAATGAAAACGTTTTCATCTTTGTGTTATTTTTTTAAGATATTGCTTATATTACTATTTTATCAATAGCGGGAGAAATGGATCAAGCAGACGAGGAGTTAAGAGAAACAATTACACATATATGGCCATTGCAAGCAAAGAAGATGTTGGACCTTCTGGTGCCTCGGAACGACGTACTCAATACGGGCAAATTGACTGTAGGGAAAATTTATTCGGGCCTTATTATATTAGAGAACTGGAAAACCACGCAGTTCGGCAAAACTGCACCGAAGTGTCCCCCGGTGAGCCACCTTCACGTATACTATGACAAAATGCACAGTATTTTTTGACCTTATGTTCTATATGTTGACGACTAATGAATTATTTGTTGATTAATTAACGTAGGTTATTAGATTTATATGTGAAGCCAGAGTAAATCCGTGTGGCTAAGTTCGCGAAACGTAAGTCGATGTACCATTATTATACCTTGAGCCAAATGTAACTACATGTGGTTAGGTGTTGTCTACACGGTTAGTGTAGTGATTGTTGATTGTCCTTACAACTCCCTGTGTTTAGATTACAATTTGAAACACTATAGCTAGTTATATAGTTGGTTGTGTTGTCTTCCTGTGGTCGTATTGTTGTGTAAATCGACGTTTCTAAAGATTGTTATTTGTTTGCTCCGTTTCCTGTGAACATTATCGACGCGATTGGCTTGCGGTGTGCATTCCACTGTACCGTATGTAACAACAATACAGACGCACTTAGCAAAATCGACTCGAACGAGTCGACTACATTGGTGGTTTACTTTTCAGGCATTCAACGAGAATAGCCCTACGGCCAATCAGCCGGTAGTATTTATTATTATATGGAACGAAACTATTTTTCTTGCACTTCATAGAGTTTTTTCTTTATTATTTCATCATTAACTACTTCGCATCGTGTTTGAACAATATATATTTTAAGAAATGGTGATATAACGTTATATCAACCCACGTGACGCGATAGTTTTGGTTTTTTTATAGATTAATTAAGAATAATTTATTTAGTATGAATTTAGACTAGAATGATTTTAATTAAGCACACTGACTTCTAATAAAACAAAATCTGTTGCCTTAAGGGCACGTTTTGTTCAAGTTCCTATAAGGGCTTCGTAAACCACAACAATAGTGATCTGTCCTATAGTTGCAAAATAACTAACATGTAGAGGTGTGTGTCTGTGTTATTCAATTGTACGCAATTTTTTAGATGTAGCTTGTCTTAAAGTAGAATTGTGTGTCTACCCCCTTGTGTCGTCTCGTATTACCACGTATTTCCCGCTAATACTTAGACTTCCTTTTTTAATTCTTTTTGCCCAAAGTTTTTTGTGTGATTCTTTCTCCCTTTAGGATTTGTGCATGGTTATCTGTCGAGATCATCACTTTTTAATAAATTTTTAATTTCCGACGTGTGTTAGATTTGTAATGTTTTAACGTTTTTTGGTTTGATTACATTTCGGCTCAATAAATACCATTTAGAGGCCTGATGGATGAATTGATCGTGAAAATAATATGCTTTATGCTACGTTCTTGTTTGCCTTATACATACATGGATATGATTATTTTGTATCATAGCTTTAACAACAGAAGGAATCATGATTCTCAAGTCTGCGCATGCTGGAGAACCTCTCGACGATATTCTAAATTTAAATTTTGTTCTATTAAAAAATATTTAAGCGCAACGAAAATTAAGCTCGCTGCCGATTAACCGCCTCTGGCTTCAATATTTCTATGCACATATTTACGCACATCAATATATTCCTTACAAATATGCTTATTTTTATACTTATTTTACTATTTCACGTTACGATGAATACTAATCCTAACATTTTACTTATATCTACGTATACTTACAGAACATATTTACCGACATGCTGATACATCTACAACTAACATAATATATATTAGTTGTTTTCTCAGATCTCAGGTAGCCGCATTCATCTTCACACACAACAAATACTTCTCTCTGTTCTACTCTATGAAAAATGTCCAGCCGTTGGAATTCTGTTTACACACCAATTACACAAACATGGTTTTATTTAAAAGAACTCCAGCGTGGACATGATAACATGATGTATGGGATTGCGCAGACTCATGTAGGCTTTAGTCGTTAGAGTTGCGAACATATGATTGGGTTTTCGATACAATAGTATAGTATGTGACATGAGGTTGCGCAAGTGTTAGTGGGGGGTGCGTGACGTGGGAGTGCGTGGTGCAGAAGGCGTCCTTGTTTAACTGCTTGATGGACGTCGCTGCGGGGCTCGGCCCGGGCTCGCGCACTGGCTCGCTCAGCCACGAAGTACCGGGCCAAGAGATTCACCCGGAAGACATGCACACCATTGCCAACCTCGCGAGACGTTCGAGCATCAGAAGATCTTTCAAGTGAGTTTTGAAATTTTATCTTCCATTAATACAGTAAATACGATTCCAAGTTTAGTGCGGTTCAATCGTGATTTTTTATTATTACGTACGTAACATCACGCCTGTTATCCCCGAAGAGGTAGGCAGAGGAGTGTAGAACACTCCCACAATTCACCAGTTACGT
>DWTO01000543.1:0-20434 GCA_018244755.1 Jemadia pseudognetus | reverse complement strand
CTGGCATTTATATATGTGTTTTTCTATGAATAAATATTTTTTCATTTTCATTTTCTAAAGTCATTTCCAGTGTAACGGAAATTGACATTTATACGTTCGTTTGCATTGTACATATTTGCATATTATAAAGTAGTAATTAATCGCATTTCCGTAGCAACAGCTGAGATATCAGGACATGTTGTCCCCGGGCAGTAAGGCAATAGATAATCACTGTATCCAAATGTAACCTGGAAAAAAGTAACCAATATTAAGCTAGTTCACACCTTTAAATGCGCATATGTATAGTTATCTTATAACACAGACGTTATTATAATCTTCGTCAGCTTCGTCACGGGCTATGCCCATAATCCCCACGTTGGGCATGGCAGTTGGGGATCGCAGAGCACAGCTTCACGCACCGCCAACACTGCCGCCTGTAAACGGCCTGGACATTTAACTGTGCCTGGAACACGACAATAAGACATATTTATGTCAAATACTCGGGTCCACGGAGAAGCATGATTAACAATAAAAAAGCCTACACCCGACCGTCGTAAATAGAAATGCTAGAAATAAAGAATAATAGGTGAAATAGAAAAACCGTGTGTGCTTCAACAACAGTTTAAAGACGTCAGCGCGTCAAAAGTAAATGAATACATGTGAAATAGATTCTATTTCCACGAGTTGGCGCGACAAACACAAAGAGTAAAACAATATCTGTCAATCAACAGTTGCTCAGCTCGCGAGCTTTTTTATTGAGTGCGCCCGCTCCGCTTTCCGTACATTTGAACAAACACGCAATAAAGATCGTCACATACGGAGCTGATTATATATTATCGCTAGAGCTCAGCTAAGTCGTTTCTTCTACCGACAGCAAGGTACCCTCCCTTTCCATCGGGTAATATTGCAGTGAATCATGAGACTAATGCTATTAAAAAAGTATTATGTTATTTGATAATATTTTTAAGTAATACATATCATAGATACATCGGAGTATCAATAAGGTGGTGGGGCGCACTTGAACTTTGCTCGGACATTCTCAGGTTGTGTGGGCGCGTACGCGCAGTTATTTAATGAAATAAGTCACACAATATAATTGGATCACTGTACTATCTAGTAAGACACTTTTAACCCACGATAACTAGCTGAAATGTACTTGAAAACCGCGATAAAGAGCCAATGGGTTTATAAGCAACCATCGCGTGATGATATGTATGTATGTATGTATCACGTATGAGTCACTGTCAAATAGATGACAACTCACTCGCCATGACACCTACAACTCCATTCGGGTGTTCCCGCTCTTAAAAATAAATGAAATAACATCAAAGTATCAATTAAATTAAATATCAATAATATCGAATAAAATCAATGAAAATAAAGCGCGCGCCGTTAGATATAATAATAGCCAAGGCTTTAATGTTAGCTCTAGTTATAATAATATGCATAGCTATAATATGAAATGTGGGAGTGTACTACGTTTCTCTGCCTACATCTTCGGGAAATACAGGCATGATGTTACGCAGCTGTAATACTCGTATATCGCTTTGTTACGTTGTCAATATAATATCTGAGCAGATATAGCAAGATATATCTCGGTATAGCAAGTTTGTATTGCGCAGGTGATGAGCGCATATATATTGTAGCCTAGCTTCCACCTGTGGTTATTTGCAATAATATAATATGATAGCAGAATATATTACTACATATTATAGCGCCGTCTATGACGACCTTACAGAGTTCGTCGCTGTAACGCTATTGTATGTAGTTACAAGCAATCTAGCGAGTAAAAGTGTGCAACACCGAGCGATCGAAGCTACGGTAAGCGACTAATTTGGTATTTTGACGAATGTTTTCTCACGAATCTATGCTTTAAAGAATGCGTGCTTAAATTGTTATATATCACTTTAAGGGTAATTCTATAATGAGGACCGGATATAATGATTTATAAGGCAATTTTTAAACTGACGAACTAGTGGATAATTATCAGTATTACGACCAGCACCTCACGGTATTGCGTATATTGCTAGGTAATTTTGTTACCGTGACTTAAGACGTAAGTTCACTGCTTAACATTTTGTAATCAATGAACTACAGCCACACGAATAGAGACAGTAAATTATTGACAAACATCGAAGTGCAAGACAGCCATCGCTCGATCCAGTCACCATTCACCGTACATCACGCCGCGCGCCAACATCGTACACAATTCGAACGTCCATGTTGAAAGCTGATTAGATCATTGTATCAGCTTCCGTTGAATCGACAATGAGTCGCAGTCATCGCTCGCGGACAATGAGCAGCGAACAATCGCCGGTGGCGGTCACAATCGCATGCACGATTGCACCATTATCACACGACACTCGGCTCATTGTGTCCGATACATACTACATGAGCGCACGGAGGTGATCGCGAGAACATACATAAATAACATCCTAATATCAAACTTCGCTCTGTTTATAACACACGCGCACGCACTGCGCCATGTGCGACCCACTGTGTTTACTGACGCGCTCATTTAAACACTTCATATGGACGTATGTTTTCAATCGTTACAGCAAACATTATGTCTATCTACCCTTGTTTAGTATTATAAATATTATACCAATCTTTTTGCAGCTTCATCGAGTTAAATATTATAATAATACAACTGTACAAAATTGAGCAGTTGCGTAGAAATAAGAAAAAATTTGCTCTTTCCACGTGAAATCAAAAGCAAGACATTGGGTTGCACAAAATATATATATGTATTTCTTAATTAATGTAAATATTTGGACTTCTTATTTATGTTTAGGTCCTAGTTAAATCAAATTTTGCCAAACGTAGAAAATCGAAAGATTACCCACGAATCTCCTCGACAACGGCACCCCCAAGGGGATGTGTTAGGAAAGCCTCAACATGATAGATACATATATTATTACATACTTCTATGTAAGAATCATGGACAGTGCGATGTCATAGTTAAATATAAATCCGACACAAACAGCTATTTATGAATCAGTTAGAGCGTACATCATCGTGCAAACAGTATCAGAATCGCAACAGAGTCATGTTGGTATGTTAAACAGGAATTGTGAATCGCTGAAACGCTTTCAGATTTGCCTTTCACGATCTACTAGTTGTTTACATTCAAGCGATCCGACGTTGGCACGACTCATATTTGTTTAAATACTCGTTTGTGCTTATTTTAAAAGGAATATCACAACTGTATGCAATGTCTTGGAAGAGGTAGGCAGAGGAATGTAGTACACTCTTCACAAATTATGTGTTTTATGATTTATCCCGCTATCGAATAGGAGAGAAGCCCTTACCACTGTACAGTACTTACCTCCTTCTACAATAACATATGTACATAACGCCCATAATGTTTATCATTAATGCACTTTAGAAGCAACATGTGCATATATGTATTATCTTGAGTCGGTATATTTCATAGAAGCCATAAAAATATATGCATACATATAAATACACATTTTACGTATGTAAGTTGGTCAATAATAAAAGTAGTATTTAATTAATTTGCTCGGTCAACGTTGTGTAACTTAAGATGGCGAAGTGGTTCTTGGAAAAGCAGCAATTAGGTCGAAGTAAGTCGCGGTACTTCCTAAGTAAGTATCAATATTACATTGAATTTCGATAAGCACACACGATTTAGTTGTACAATAGCAAAAAAACCAAAAAAGGCTAGCATTTCAATAATAATTGAAATTGATTAAGATTAATACTTTTAACAAACCTTAGTTTTCTTAGTTTTTCTAGTAGAGGCTCGGAATCTCGATGTGTTCCTGTATAAATACTTAGTGCGCGCGTGTGTCTGTGTGTGTGTGGCCGCCACGTTTTCATCTCTGTAATAGGGCCGTACCTTATTAATATCGTACCGTGATTTGATGCTATTTGCTGGAATCAAATATTTGTTCATGTAGGTAATAGATTCGTATCGTGATTTTCTGAACCTTAAATATATTTGTGTACACATACGTATATACTTCTATATGTATTAATATTCATATGCGTATTATTACACATGTGTAGACTTAGATGTAGTCGTATGAGACTACCGTTATAAGCAGTCATAGTCTAGTGGTTTGAAATTCGACCTCTCACTCCGGAGGACCGGGTTCAAAACCTAGCGCGCACCTATTAAAAATGTCCGTTTTAATTTTAAATATCACTTGCTATTGAATTTGTGCCCGGTGCATGGCAACAGACTCACCACCTAATCCATAGTGGGACGTAAACGTAACTGGTGAAACGTGGGAGTGTTCTACACTCCTCTGCCTACCCGTCGAGGGATATACACGCGTGATGTCATGTTACTAATACAGTACAATAACAACATTACGTCCTAATGAAAACCATGTCACTGATTCTGGTTCCGTTTGCTCGATACCGCGCTCGGATTAATTAGAGCAAATTACCATGCTAGAGTCGATGTTAGCATAACACTATTGAATGTCTTTGATTACAGCTAATTAAGATGGAATTAGTATGTATTACGCTAATTTGGGTCTTGCTTTGAGTTGCACGGAGTCGACCGTCTGACTGTATGGGTTTAGATATTTATGGAAAATTGTGAAAATGTTGCATATCATTTCAGAATTTGTGTTTATAAATTACTAAAATGTTATTGTCATTGTCAGTACATAACATCTTTTACATAACGTACACTCCTTTTAACCTATATATAACTGAAATAAGCAGTATTAGCGTAGTGGTTAAAAATTTAGCCTCTCACTCCAGAGGCCTGGGTCCATATCGTCGCTCCGAATCTTCGTAAGTAGGTGCGTTTTAAGGTTAAACATCACTTGTTATAACGGTGAAGGAAAACATCGCGAGGCTGCACGCACACCTTTGTGTTCTTAAGATAAGAAAAAACAAACTAAAATGTCGTTTTTCATTTTAAAAATATTTATAATTAAAAAAGTTAAGTATCCATGATACAAGGTTGTCCTTACAATTTTTATTACTTAATGCATCAAGAATATTAGACACAAAAAAACTCTACTCATCATTTTTGGTTTAATAAGGCAAGAGATTAAACAATTAGTCAGGATGTTAATTCTAGTCGCAGTGAGTCACCTTTGAGAAAGTTTGAAAATTTCTCATTATTTATTATCCGAGTAGATTAGCAATGTAAATGCAAGGCCTTAAGGAAATTAAAAAGGCGCAAATATAGTAAACAGCCGCTTCCGGCTTAGCCCGGAGCCCACTGCGCAGTTTTTGTCCAATGCTACTCAAGCATAGCCGCCACCTGTGCTGTGTTTACTGAAGCTTCGGCGAACCCCGTCGCGGGTGGGCCGGCGATTTACTAACATTCAATACTATAAAAATATATTTTCTAACTTTATGGAAGCAGTTAACAACGAATCTCGTTATTAGACTAACCACTGCCTGTAATAATCTCTAATTTAAATACCTACTTAAAGTCGAGCACAGATGCATTTTTGTTTTTAAATAAGTGTATTTATATGTAACTATATTCACTTACAACTATATTTAAGTAAATTTACTTTAACTTTGCTGGTATACGATTGAATTATATGCAACTATATTTATATGTAATATATTATATTGTATATAAGTATATATGTTTGTGGTCTGCGATCCCCAACCCGCATGCCCAGCGTGGGGATTATGGGCAATGGGCATGACCCCTCAGGGAGGCTTGTGTCGTTCAGTGCACTGCAAAAGGCTGATGATGATGATGATATAATATACATACATATCCTCACGCCGGATCCCTTGCGGGGTAGGCAGGGAGCACAGAGTGCCAAATATCTCTATTCTTGCACACCTGTATGTATATACTATAAACAACTATAATTATATTCAATTATATGTGTGTGTGTATTTATAGAAATATTTATTTCTAAATAAAATTAGATTTACAATTTAAAACCTTTAGACCTTAAAACTAAACTGGTTTACGGGTATGTAAGGCGGCAGTCGCTTCAATTAACTCTCCACGCCAACATCGTGGGAAGTGGCTTTCAGTACCCACGTAGAAACCCTCAAATTGTAATTGAAAGCCAAAAGAGCGCGTAGAGTAACCGCGGACGGAGTAACAACAAAACATACAAAACTGTGAATACTTCGAAAAAATGGTCGAAACATGGACCGGATCCAATTTACCCCCCAAAGCAAAACGTAATTCAATACTCCAAGTCCACGTCGTTCTGACAGGTCTGACTAGTGGATGGATAGACGCGGATTAATCTCGTTGGGGCTTTTTAGGGCTCGTCAAAAAGGGAATCCTATTAAAGCTCAAATCCCATTCGTCTGCCAGTCAGTCGGCTCTTGAATTATCGAGAGGTTGAATCGGATGTGCGTTGTTCGGGAATTACCGTGCGTATGTGCGGCCGAATCTATTTGTCGATTAGTTGAAGCTCACTAAAGCATACAGCCTTCATAATGGGATTTGGAGTTGTGTATTCGTAAATACGAGTATAGAACGCACAGGCTATACGTGTTGTGTTTTGGCAATACCAAATCATGGATTCATTGGAGTTCATTCGCTCCAAGCAACATACATGTCTGGCAATTTATTCATTCATTCGTTCATTTGTTAGGTTCACCAATGCATAATACATTAAAACGGTATAATACAATATATTTAAGTACCAAAAAAGGTATCCCCAATTACAGGTGAGCACGCATAACAAGTTTTGCAATTTCAGCAATCATAATTGATTTCTTTCTTTATATGGAACGACTATCATGGTTTAGATATATTTTAAAGATAAAAATAATATTTTAGGACGTATTTATAACTGGCTATTTGATTTTAAACAAGGCAGAATATGTGTGGGGTAACTAGAGAGCTAATCTCATCATCATTAGCTTAAATCCATTGTTGGACATTGGCCTGCCCTGAGGTTTTTTGCCCATAATCCCCAAGTTGGGAATACGGGTTGGGCCTCGCAGAGCGCAACTTATCGCATCGCCTAAGTATATATGTATACAAACATACATATATACATTTCTAAATAAATACTTGTACAGATAATTTTACACACAGACAGAACAAACACTCGGCCATCACAAATATTAGTCTCGGGTGGAAATTGAATCCACAACGCGCGGATCAACTGTCAGGGTCACTAACCACTACACCAACGGTCTAGTCAAGAGCACTTATTGGAAGTTTAAATTTTAAACTCGTATAGTGTACAATAAAGTTGTTTGTCTTACCTCTTGCGAGTACAAATAACATTTTAAACGCAATTACATGTAGATTTTTTCTCAAATAATATAGACGGTAGGTATAACAAATATATGAGTATCTTAAATACATAGATTCAATGCATTGTTTTATAGAGTTAATTAAATACGAATACAAGCTTACATCAGCCACATGTTCAATGTCTGCCGCCGTACGGCAGTCCGCTGAACTCAGTACCCATACAGGACTGTAACAATCGGTCATCATCTAATTACTGCGTGGATCAGCAAACTATCGCTTTGTTTGTTTAATGAATGCCCATTGTGGTGGACAGCGGCCCCGTTTCCTGTCTGTGAACGCGGAGTACTTCGTGCATATAGTTCCCACTACCCGGCCTCTGCTAACAACTGACTTTAGCAACGTATGCGCCATACAAGAAGTGCATATTTCATTTTATTGGTATGACTTTTTCTTATGAGAAACAAGAATTAATGTTTTTATATTAGAAATACAGCCACTTTATTCAAACTTGATATAAGGATCCATTGATCCTCACGGTTGGTAGCTAAATAACTCAAACTAATTGTCATCTCCATTATCAGCCTGTCTCAATTTATACTTAGTAGGCCCAAAGGCCTCCCCAAAAGTAAATTTTTGTCCATAAAACCCAGTATTACCTCAACATTATAATATTTATAATAATAATAGTCAGTTATTGCGTACATCTCCACTATTCGATCTTAAGACCGTCTCGATTTTGTGAAATTTTTTAAAATATGTAACTGGTGTATTCCAAAAAGGTGTTTATTGACAGGGGCGTTGGATGGAAACTAATTCCATTAGTGCCGATGGCGAGTGTTAGTGCTGTCGCCTAGATGAGGGTATGTTTACGTAAATTATTAGCCGCACGCGGCTTACGCTCTAAAGGAATATATTTGTAGGAATAATGGGTCAAAACCAAGCTTAGTGAATGCCAGACATACATAGATACTGATGGTGGTGGTAATATAGTATCACGCTGGTATTTTTCTGTAGGGATACGCGAAGGAGTATAGGTCTACCACGTTTCACCTGTTACAAGGCAGATTGATTAAGAGGCGAGCCCACGTATACACCGGGTACAAGTCCAGACCACGAGCTGCTGCTAGGAATATCAACCTAAAAAATCTGATAATCTCTGATCCAGAGACTGAAATCAGGTTTACCCATTCAGCAGCTGCACTTGCAAGCCAAAGACCAAAAAGACAATTATTACCATCCACCGTTTTTATCGGTTCACAATCGGACCGATCACCTCTCAATATAAGAATGGTTAATGTTGCTGAGACTTAGAAATATTAATGAAAACAAAGTGATCAAACATTGTGCGCACTAAACAGTGGTCAGTCACCACACAGCGGGGTCGTTTTTTACCGCACGCGATGCAATCGGTCCGTTTCTTTGTCCAATGAAAATTGTCCGATTGTCCGCGTTGCAAACAGCCGACTACCGTTTCCCGGATACGGGTTTGTGCGCCAAATATTTTTCAAATTTTGTACCCTCCTATCGCACTTGACTAAACATTCACGGAATATCCGCGTACCTTTTATAAGTACTTTTGCATTTTCTACATCGAATGCACTCGTAGGTAATCATTGCTACAATTTTATATTTTATCACAATTCTTTTTATACTGATGCGGGAGACAGAATTCTTCGAAAGCCGGGGGTCGGTGTGGAGACAGTCATGAATGCAAAAGAAGCACGATAGGTTTGTAAGGATATAGAGTTTCGGAAATGTTTAATCTCTGCCTACCTAGCAAAGTAAATGACGTCATGTTTCGTAATAAGAAAATAATAATTCCGTTTCAATTAACAATAAGGTAATGTCCTGTTTCTGTAATTAGAATGTCTATTCAAACCGTAATACGATATTTGCGCAATTGGTAGCACTGAATTTGTACTTAGAACATGACTTTCGAGAAATATATTGAGTCATCCTTACCTATATTTATATTTTACGATACACTGAAGTAAGTGAAACAAACAGTTCTGAACAAAATAACTTGTGAGATATTACTGTTAGAAAGTTTTAAACTAGAAACTACAGTACCGAAAAACTAGGAGCTACCCGGAGCTGTATATATACTCGTATATTGATATATTTTTATTATTCTGACTGGCTCGTTTCTCGAGTGGTTGGAAACCTGACTGACTGACGGCTTATTTGGTTCCAATTGGGCTTTTTTAGTTGAAATTCCTAACAGTAGACCTAGTCAAAAACTTCGTCCGAAATCAGTGTTTGGGTTGAATTTACGGCAATAAACTCACCCACTATTCCATGATGGGTCGTAAACGAAACTGTTGGGACATAGGTGTGCACTGCGCGCTACACTCCTCTGCCACCCTCTCCAGGGAGATATAGGCGTGATATTACATTTCTTAAAAGAAACATGATTACCGTGTAACACGTCGAAATATTTACAAGTAATAAACTAGATCGGAGTACGTCTACGCAACGTTAAAACGCTAACAAATCACCGCTTAGACATTTACAGGCTATTAACTGAAGAAGTTCACCGCAACCGTCAACGCACAGTCAAAACAACTTACGTTATATACTTGTTAATACATACGGTTACTAAACATTTGAAGGTTATAGAACGTGACATTACGCATGTAATCGCCGAAGAGGCAGGCAGAGGAGTATAGTACACTCCTTGTATTAGAAGAGATTCTATCTTTCCTTCAGACGTAAACTGCAGTAACAACGCACTCCCATAACAAAATACTATAAGTAATCGCAATACACTTATGTAATTATACTACCTATATACAAAAATATATATACCTTTAAGATATTTTTAATGTAATATTTTTCATTGATTGCGTTGCCACAATAGTCACCCCTCTAGGCTGTCCATTGTTATCTTCGTTCCACGGATATGCCCTGGGACGGGCGTCCTGCTGTGTTAATCCCATTGCGCTATACTGGGGTCCGTTTAGAGTGCGAAGAGATTTGCAATGCCTGTAGCGTCGCACGTGTTCAAAGTCATTGTTGATCACTGATTACTAATTCCAGAACGGGCGCGCGCCGCTTCGCTCGGCTCACGCATCACAGAAAAACATTTCCTCGCCATATAATATAACTTACAGCATTCCAATTTTACAATAAAACACTAAATTACGCATATTTCTATACTGATTGCTACTGTTAACCTGTAGCTAGCTAGGTTACAAGAGACGGATTTAATACCTGATGCGTTCTCTACGAATCCATCCGAGGTGATGTCGAAATTATGCTGTAGGCATTTATAATAATATATACAATCACGCTTTGCAAAATAAAAGTTGAATAACCAATTAGAAGAGTATTCACGAAAACTTCTTTATCGTGTATTTAGTTTAACGGAACCATTTCTAACTTTTAAAAGCCAGACTGTGTACAGTGAGTCAGACAGAAAAAAAAACTAAAAAACACATAACACAGAGCGCAGTTCATGCTTTCATTACGCTATACACTTAGCACTCAACTTTGTCTGCAAACGCTCTGCCAGCGCTACTGAACGAGTATGGCACATCGAACTTCCATTAGCGCTTTGAACAACGCTGTGGGAGGGCTCGAACGGATATTACAATACTGCACGCTTTTATATCCATTGCTTGTTCGTGACCGCCACTCGTTAAATAATGATTGCGCAGCAAACAATGTATTATGTACAATGTTTTTATTCAACATGCCAACAAACCTAGTAGAAACGTTTGATTGACACTGTGTTCGAAAACTAAAATGATTATCGTTACATCGCTAGTTGTGCGTGAATAGTAGGTATTCCGTCGGAGTAGGACGTAATGTAATGAATATAGTATATAAGTGTTGGAACTGTCGGAGCCAGCATCCGGTGGTTCTAAGGAAGGGCCCCAATCGATACTAGTTCTCGCTCGTGTTTCCCGACTAGCTTGGAGCTACTGCTAGGGTTGACATTGCGTTGGTAAAAATATAGTAGAATTATTCCGAAATTTTATGTATAATAAAAAAAATTGCTCATTGGTGATTTTTGTTTAAACATTTGCTACCCGTACACATGCTGAAAAATAGCTTTGTGTACTTGAGAAAATGAAAAGCCTATATTAGAGAACTTCATATTACATATATACTTATTACAGCCCTGCGGTTGGCAGCCCTACGCGACATGGTCTTGCAACTTTATAATTTCGATAAGTGGTCGAGGTTTACACTCCCGTCGCGCACACTTGCATGGGATTTCCAACATAGGTACTCAGTTTAGACTGCGTGTACATTTTCCCCCGCAGTTTCGTACACATACAGGTCAGGTCAGGTATCAGGTCAGCGAGGAACTCGATCATGGATTTAAAGCTAGCATCCGTTTAAAAAGCATACCGTCAACCAAAAAGTAGCACTAAAACGCCAACATATCTGCTTCTGCGCTATCTACTGCACTACAACAGTTACAAGACTTCTCTGCAAACTCAAACTACCCTAAGATCTGAGTGTCGAAGCATTTGCGACTGATCAATTGCAATTCAAACTATCCGATGGGTCAATTAGCCCAGTCTATTTGTGAGTAAATAACTGTTAATATGATAAAGAAACATTTATAGCGTTTCGTAAATACTCATTGGCATTTCACTGTTGTGTCTCCACGGAAACCCGATAGCGTGAGTAATGCAGCTATAAAACTCGATCAACAACGTGATGTTGGCACACAATTTTGTTCGAAATAAACAACACTGGGCCCTCAAAGTATCACGTCAACGTTTCCACGATTAATCGTTTAATATTAAACGCCATTTTTACGAGGCGCGCTCTGCTGTTCGCCGCGTCCGACATAATGGCGTTTCCTGCTGACTCAACGATACGCAAGAAAAGCTATGTGCTATTGTGCCATTCTCCGCGAATAAGCAATTTTGGACATAATGGTAGCATGTGTAGTATTGTGTGGGAGAACGAGGTCAGGGAAGCGCCTGGTCTTTTAATAACAGTGACTTGGCAATGCATTCAGTGTGTTGTTGTTTTTGGTCTAACCATCACGTTCGATGTCGAGATTCTTTTGAAACTAAAATGGATTCAATGCCGTTAGGGCTCACGAAGTGGAATACAATCTAAAAGTGACAGTTGAAACGAAATTTATGTGAATGCTGCATCTAAATTGAATGATCCTTACATTTTTAGTCTGAAATAATCTACTTACGCGATTAGAATTGTATTTGAAACACGATACGTTGCAGGAAACTGCACGTTTCCTGTTGCAATTGAAAAACATTTTGATTAGCAACACGTAGATAACATTCAAAAGGAACGGCCTCGTTATGATTGCGTTAAATCAAGTAACCGTTTCTATTGAGCGTCAGGCAGCCGACGAATTAGGAACGGGAGTTATCACGGGTCTGACCAAAATAGCGAATGGTGTCAGTTCGGCAAACAATGTGTCGAGCGCGTCAGCTAACAGTTTTTGTCTACTTGGTGGATAACGAGGTAGAATGCATGTCTTCTACACCTCGTTTATGTTTATAATGTGTTTCGGTGAAACGCATCCGCTGGGGAGCGGAGCCCGTTAAAAACTGACGATCCCATTTACCCTTGCAACATAATTTTTTTTAGTTTTTTTTGTTTGTGTCATGCCACTCGCCTGCACATTCTCTGCAGATTTAGTCTACACATATTTTTAAGAAATTGGCTGGTTTACCATATACCATATTTGTTTCCAAATCAAAAACCTGTTTCGCAAAAGCCCAGGTAGGTACAATAGTATTGCTGCAAAATACGTCATAACTAAAAATAAATTGCAACTGCATTACTTGTCGTCGCTAGAAATGCATTCGCCGACAATAAAGACGTTTCATTGGCCACCGGACCGCCTTTATTACCTTATCGGTCTCGGCTCGCATGATGTCACTTGGCTGCAATTTCGCCCCATTTCCATATTTTCCATATTTCTTCGTCAGCTGCGGTCCGTTAAAACCCCATTTGGTAAAGCCGTAGAGAGGCTCATTATGTCCCCGCACGCACGCCGTAATGTAGTTTTTGTTCGACAGTTTTTGCGCCGCCAGCGCCATGCGCATCTGGAAATGAGTTGCGTACCTAATAGTTCGGAATACCGAGGGGCTACGTGCTTCGCTTATGCCCGCCACTATAATTTATTTGAAGCATTGTATAACCCTCTCTTTCCATCAGTTCGAAAGCGTCCCAGTAAGAAAGGGACAGACGCATCAAGCAGAGGCGTGGTGTTATCGTGCGAGAATGCTGTCGGAACTGGGATCCAAATAAAGTAAGATAAGTCGCTTACACTGTTGGCGTAGAAGCGCCACGTCGGAGAAAAAATGGTCAGATATTGTCCGTATTCATTATAAGTTATAAAGAGGGTGCGACAGACGCCGCAAAAAGTTTGCTCGTTCAGCTCCAAATGTAGCAATTTAGCTCGACATTATTTCTTTTGCAATTATTTCCACTGCAACTCTCATTTCACATGTGATTTATTATAGAGAAACAGAGGCTATAAAAACAGATAGAAACGAATAAATTGAGCTTTATAAACTATACTATTAAATTGATAGAATTGGAGCGAAAACTACTAAATATACATTGCATCCGCATATTATAAATGGAAAAAATAACCCACTTGTTTCGCTAGGACATATCTAGGTCACAGATGAGATCACTCACGATAAAATAAATTACATCGCCTCCTTGATACTTCAAATAAAGTCAAGGATTCGATTACAAGTACATTAACCGGCTGCCGCAACGTAGCAAGTTAATTATGTTCTATTTCGCAGACCAGCCCCGCGGAGACCGGGCCACCGCTAAGCAATTTCACTCATATACAGCGCGCTACGCTTAACTATTTCAAACATAGTACATCGGGCAGTTCAATGAATAATCCACACAGATCCATACATGCATTTATCTTACAAAACCGTAGAACCCTATTACAATGTAGTAGCGACTGAAATCGAAAACTCGCATGTGACGATGAGTGCTTTTCCACGCGTCTAGTAGACCCTTGAGTGGGAATGATAAGGGCAATTTGTCTTGTGCTATTAGGGGCGCCGATACCGAAGGCCGTAACATAAAGAGCTGCCCGGCCCCGTTACGCCGGTCACACGAGGCGCGTCGGGCGGCGATTTCGTGAAAACCTCCGCAATTGCCGTCTTACTTTGCTCTAATTATGCATTCTGCGCTCGCCGCTCGGCAAATGCTTTTACTATCATTAATGTGGGAGTTATGGGTTCGGTGCGCGTCGCTCATTGCTTATCAATGTCGTTTATCATACCGAATGGTTCCAACGTAAGTGGGTCGGTTGATGTCCGCGCGCGGCGACGTGCACCGCGCTTTCCGCTCAATGTTGTCACTATCGTTTATAGTTTTTGATTTGGCTTGATAATTGTTATTATATTATCAAACAAAGCCTCTTAGAAGTGGGCTGAAAGAACTAAATGTCAAACATGTCCTTACAAACCCAACGTTCTTTGTGTAAGTCCATAATTCTTCATAAACGCACGCCGATAGCAGCCACTTTTGACTCCCCGGTTAGCCTGTGTCTGATCTTTTCTGTGAAGTACATAAGTGTAAAATTAGATAAGCCGAAAGTAATTCATGGAAAGATAATATCTCGGTAGATAGGGTGGTTGCTTTGGAGCGGCGACTATAAAGTAAAGGACTGTAATTTTCGCCAAGTCATTGCGTTCCAGCCGACGGAAGTAGCGGGAGCGGCGTCCACCACTTACATCGCGTACTTACATTGAAATTAGCATAATCAGATGGTCCAGCGATAAAATTGTCATTGATATGTATCTCCCAATTGGTATGGCCAGCGGTTTGGTGGCCTTACGCTGTGAATTAAGTGCGATTTGCTATTCAGCGGTCGAGCCGCGCGAGGCCATAGCCGGCCAGGGAAACGCCACGGAATTGCGTTTCTAATGTCGAAAGGACGTAATTCTAGCCATTGACGAGTGAAGAGGGATCGGATAGTGCATCCGTTCGCTATTGACAAAAAGCGAGTCGCGCTTCCTGCCTCGAGCCCGACTTCAACGCTCCACGTACGATACATACATACTCGTATGTATAAATGACTGTCGGAATCCCTCGCGGAAGAAAACAACATTTTTTTGCCCAGAACTCCCTCCAATGTCGCCGCCACACTCGTTGACACTTAAGGTTAATAATAATTAGATTTTGCATGTAATAAAATCTAAACTGAATCAGTCACATTTAAATTTAGAAGACATTCAAGTACCTACGTGTAAGTCATTTTTTTTTATATGTCCACAACGTACATACAAATTGAAAAGTTAATTGAAGCGTTAGCTAAATGCATAAGATAATACATTTTTTTATGTATAATGAGGTCCACGATATACACAAAAACCTTGGCTGAGGTTATGTATGTAGTAAACGATCAGAAGTAATCATTTCCTGTCGGCCGCGTTCAGAATGTAATTCGATTGAAGTCGCCAGAAACCAGTTACTGATTGACACGAGACACTCAGAGAATCGTAAACAGCTGAATATTATAAACACATAATATGTACATGGCAACAGGATCGTCACCTATTCCATAGTGGGACGTGGACGTAACTGGTGAAACGCGGGAGTACTCTACATTCCTCTGCCTACCTCTTCGGGGATTACAGGCGTGATGTTATGTTAATAGAAATAAAGCAATAAGATCAATTCTTTTTTGCCGCATTATTCGGTTATTGTCCATACTACGAGCTTGGAAATTGACGAATAGTACCTACATATTATATCAAACGCGTTTCAATTTGGAATTATTGTAGTTGTAATTGCAATAGGGACTGGAGATATTTTTCGTTGAAATAACAAATCGTATTACATTTCCATTTGTAGTAGACATTCCACCAAATTGATTTCGTTAGTAACATTTTTATTTATTCAGTGGAATTTGAACCGAGTGTTGCCTTTGAATTGATTTATAATTCGAACACGGTTATTGGATCTAATTGGAGGTTATTGGATTTTAAAATGCTGTTACTCTTTCAAAAGTAAACATCCGGTTTCGAAGTTATTAAACACTGAATTAACTGAATAGTGATAAACGGGTGGCTGAAAGTGATTTGTAACTTCGATACAAAATTCACCCAAATTAGGGTATATTTGCCGGAAGCTACACCCTACAAGTAATGACATCATCACCACCATAACCAACATCACCATCATCTTCATCGCCATCATCATCATAACATCATCATCCCATCAACGACCTATTGATCGTGCCAATGTTAGACATGGGCTTCCTCTAGTAATGAGAAGGGTTATAATTATAACACATATGTATATAATTAGGTACTTACATATTTTTCTGTAAATGCGAAAAGGAGAGCAATAATTTATCTATATTTCTATATGAAAGAATCCGAACACATATCGAGGCAGATATGCGAAATGTGAAGTAATAATTTCTCTACATTTCCAAATGAGAGAATTCAAGCACATTACAGTGACTCATTGGATTACCCTCCAGTCTAGCGTCGTGCGCGTCTTTGACGTAAAGTAGTTCTCTATTCTCGGACATCGCAGCCAGTCGTCTGCGCGCGAGGCTACGGGCTACCAAAATTATAGCTGTAGGGCTGGCTAAAGAAAAATTAGTTACAAAGCTAATAGCATGTTATAAATAGTTGTTGATAACAACGCTTGCATCTCGCGGCTCCGCTGCAAGATTACTATCGTTTTAATTGCAAAACTGGGAACGTATAAACTTTGATTATATCAATTCGCCTATGTATTTATGATTAATAGTAGGTAAATGTTTCTCTAAATAAGTACTTTCTGAAAACGAGATATGTAATGTATGTATATGTTTGTCCTATTTTTCACATCGTAGGTACATTCCATGTGTACAATTTAAACGAATTAACAAAAATATGCGTTACCATCATGATTACTATCAATATTATCATTAATATCAATATTATCATTAATATCAATATTATCATTAATATCTACAGTATCATTATTATCAATATTATCATTATTATAAATGTTATTATTATTATCAATATTATCATTATTATCAATATTATCATTATTATAATGTTATCATTATTATAATGAACACGTTTTACACACAGCTTACATCCAATAACGATTCTTAAAATATAATAATACATAATATGTGACCAATATCATAATACGGCCTATTAAATGAGACCACGATGACGTCACCGACAGATTTCACCGAGAACACCAAACTGCCTAACTTCATAATATTATGTTAATGATCACTCCACTCATTCACTTTATTCCCCCGAAGATAACTTCAACATGTTTCTGGGTCGTCTCTTAAGACATTTCTCAAATCGTGTCAAGATGTCGCCGACCTTCGACACCCGTTCGGCCGCGGGGATGATGCGATAGGAGATTTAGAACTAATTAAACCGAGATATGTGACATGGAATTAACGGAAGTTGGAATGTTAACAACCTAACTATACCTACCGAATAAACGTTCTAAAAAAGAATGTAACATCACGCCTGTATCATCCCGAAGAGGCAGGCAAAAGCGTGCTCTCACCTTACATCACTCAGATTATAAATCTTCTATTGCTAAGCAATTTAGATAGTTATACCTAATTGGCACTTTGTGCTCCCTGCCCACCCGCAAGGGCCCTGATGCGAAGACACAATAGTAATTCAGATTGAGGATCTGGGTTTGACAGGGTATCAGAAAGTAGGCTCATAATAATGATACGGTTAAGATTTGTAAAATTAAAGTTCTACTCAAACATATAGATATTTTAACAGTAGTTTGGAGTTAGATTAAAGCAAAACAAGCAAATTAGACTACTGTAGAATGCAACTCTACTTCCGCAGCGCAACAATTTTAAAATTAAATTTGCAATGATTGTCAAAGGTGCCGCCCCGCAACTTTATAAAGATAAATCAAGAAATAAATATTTTGCTAGTCCTTAACCTCTACCATCACCGATGATATCGTGATAAAGAAAGATAAATAACCTCTTCGCCTTATCACGAGACAAGCGTATGACCTACATGGCGCACAAACCGTCATCAATCAGCAGTCTCGAGATAATGGGACAGGAAGTTCCATCGGTATTTTTATTCCATTTAAAATAAAACCTTATAAGTTATGTTACAGAAATATAAAATTACAGAATCGTTGGTGGAATGGTTGCGGATGCGATTGCTGATTGCGAATTCCGGAATTCAAGTCTTTAATCTGGTATTGGGTTTTTCCAATTTATAATTTGTAATATCAGTTCGGTGTCTGTATTTGTGCCTGGTATATGACAATACGCTCACCCCCCATTCCATATTAGGACTAACAAAATAATTGGTGAAACGTTGGACTAGTACATTCCTCTGTCTACAACTTCAAGGAAATAGAGGCGTGATGTTATGCTATTTTTTTTAATTATAAACTGAACTCCACTGATTTAGTGCCCGTGTCTTTTTTTGCGCCTATTTATATTTTTTGTATTTTGTAACATTAATTTCGATTTGAATCCTATGTGTTAAAAAGCTCATAAATTCTGTTTGAGAAACTCAAACCTGGCCCATGTACCGTGCGTGGCAACGCAGATAGGGCCCAGGAAGGTCTTATTCGACTCAGTTCAAGATAACACTCTCACAATTACCCCCTCCATAGAAGATATGCCCCCCCTCTCCTGACGCTACACTCACTGTCCCCGCCGGCGGATGTGATGTCCCTCTTTATTCTATTACAAGAGGGCCCCAGTAATGACCCTTCACTCCAGCGACGGAATAAAACTAGATCCCAACAGCGTTCAATGGCAGGTCGGAAGCCCTAATGTACTAAGTACTAATAAAAGTAACATCACGCCTGTAATCCTCGACGAGGTAGGCAGAAGAATAGTATATAGTACACTCCCATGTTTGACCTGCCACGTTTAGTTCTCAAAATGGAATAGGTGGTGAGCGTATTGCCATCTACCAGGTACATTTCTAGTGTCCGAGCCAATATTAGAAACTTTAAATTAGAAAAATCCTGTTGTTCCCAATCTGGGATTCGAACCCAGAAACTCCCGATTGGCAGTCGCGCTTGCAACCAACCCGACCAACACGGCAGTCAATCAGAAGTCGAGTAGAAAGAAAAACAAAAATGCCTCTAAGGATATGAAATAAGTTCGGAAACTTGGAAAAAGGAGTTCACCTCCAGGGATATTGTTGTAATACTAACGTAGTCTCTTACGGTGTCTGTATACTGGGAACGCTGGTAGCCTCCCCGTCGGCAATAATTGTATGGGTCTCCATGCTTCGTAGTACCTACATATAAGAAAACGCTCGAGCTTTAATCGTTAAGGATCAATCGATAAACCACAGTGGAGGTCAAAGGCAATATATAAAACATTCGAAATGCTGGCAAACCGTCAGTACCTTCGCCAGTCCCTACAGGAAGAGCTTAAAAAAGTAAGCCCCGGCTTTCTTGCAGTTGCGGTACACATTTCATTCGAATTGAGGGTTGTAATAAGACTTTCAGCTTATAACTTAAATGGCTCATTCTTATAAACTTTATTAGCTCCCTTTCTCTAGTAGGTACTTTTAGGTTTACTCTATTGAGATTCTATCAGTAGCAAATGAAACAAGACCGTACGTAATTGAAGTTGATCATAGATACTACTCAGTACAACTGAGAATAGAACTTCAGACACTTTAATCAGTATTTTAACACACGCTCGCCAGCGCGTATTACCCACATCACGAGAACGAATTAAATTATTGAATTGTTTTTCAACGTTAATAACTATCTATAATTATTAACGTTGAAAAACAATTCTAATAATTATCTATAATTATTAATTAAAGCATATTCTGTATTTGTTTTGCATTAGTGCAGAAGGAAGGAAATGATTGAACATACATATTAACTATATCAAATTAACCGCAACCGGAAGTTTTGCGCTCGCGGTTAATATTGCATTGTTTATTTTCCCCCTTAGAACAGTTGCAATGAAAGGACTAGGTAGGTAGGCAATATTACAACGTATTCCCTTAATAGTTATATCTTCACAATCTCGCTTAGTTCCTATCAATATAGTAGTGATTGATCACAAGATATTTAAATACTAACTGAAACGGATGTACTTAAATAGGTAATTTAAAAAAGTATCTATGTAAGGACATTTATATATGAGTATGTATTTAATTATGAGCCAAAACACCTGTTCCATTTGGTCTGATTACCTTATAATACAAGTTCTCTTGACGCCTCCTTTGGAATCTGATGTCCGTGTGTGGAGATGTCCCAAGGTATTATTATTGAAAATAGATGACTACCAATGTTACATTTCCA
>DWTO01000542.1:0-20444 GCA_018244755.1 Jemadia pseudognetus | reverse complement strand
TGGTTGTAAGTGCGACTGACGATCAGGAGGTCCTGGGTTCGATTCCCGGGTCGAGCACTATAGAATTTTTCTAATTTTGATTTTCTAGTAGTGTCTCGGAGTCTGGATTTGTGCATGGCAATAGGCTCACCATCTATTCCATAGTGGGTCGTAAACGTAACTGGTGAATTGGGGGAGTGTTTTACACTCCTCTGCCAACCTCTTCGGGGATAACAGGCGTGATGTTACGTTTATTATTATCATTAATAATAGTATTTTAAGGATTACTATCAGTTTTTAATCATAGTGTAATTGCTTTAAATTCTAATGGCTACAGACCTTGACAATTGAGCTAAGCCATGGTGAGTTCGATTCTCACCCGGAACAAATAAATTCAAATTCAAATTTCATTTATTCAAAATTGGTTCGATAGAACACTTTTTGTATGTCAAAATGAAACTACCACCGAATAGATATTCATTGCTTATTTATTAACTGTATGAAAACGTATCTTATTTGAAACAAAATGGCCGTGTGTGAGTTGTTTCAAAATATTATTATTACTATAATAATTTTACTAGCCGTGAATAACTCCTAACTACTCCAAAGCATTTTTAAAACGTTCCAATTTTAAATGGTGGTGCGAAGAGATTACTTGATATAAATGAAATCTATTTTTTAATAAGGCGCGTATTTCAATACGATGGTAAATTTAGGGATGACAAGGAAAACTTGTTTTTACTCATTTCAAAATTATAAGCTGCGAAACATTTGAATACGTGGAAAATGTCGTCAATTATTCAAGTATGATTAAGTGACATTTTCATGTAGTAACAGTCAGTCACTGTAGTAACAGTCAGCCACCGCTTAGAAATAGTTTTTAACGCGTATGATCAGACATAAGTACTCTTGGAAGACAAGAAAAATAAACACATCGATATTTTAATCGACAGCCGAACATAATCGTTCAGATCATAATGTTACACGCACGAATTTATCTCCTCGCCCATCAGCTATAAGCATAGACATTAATATGGTTTTATTACATTATCTGTCTGTTCATAGTTTATTTTTTGATCGATTTGCATAATAATGGACGGGTATTCGTTCGGTCGGTTCATTGAAGGAGTGTTTACTGTATGTTATAATAGTATTACTTAAAGTGATTCGATGGTCCGTTGACAGTAGTAACGTTGGCGTCGCAAACGGATTATCAAGTCAAGTAACACAGCATGTACGCTTTATAGAGAATTTCATTATTCGTAGTTTTTGACATCACTTAGGTAGCTGGTTATAGTTGAATCATAGCTTTAATTGAGCTGTGTTAAGCCAAGTTACTTAGCCGTTATAATTTACTTCTATAATGTCATAATTGTAATGAGCCGGGCCAGGACTATGCTTGATAGGACTCAAGCCTTCGCCAGTGGAAAGTGACAATTTGCAAAGCTTTTTATTTTATTTTAAACCAGTTTGGATCCTAACCGTTTTCACTCAGAGTACACTCGCGTTCAACAGTGGAACGATAAAAATGTTCCTGATGAAGAATATGATGATGATGACGATTCTAATCGGGATTTTATTGTTATAGCAATTATTGCTTTATTGAGGTATAAGGAGTCCATAAACAAGATACTGGAGCCCCATTGGACAAGTAAAAAATATGACCTTTCTACATCGTCCGTGGTCGGACATTAATTTAAATTTTAATAAACGACCGTCGTATTTATTCTCAACTGACACGGTATGATTAGTGTTGCAACATTATTAAAGCGATTTATAGTTATTATCCACATTTGAATAGCTTAAGTTGATTTTGGACTATAAAATAAGATGGTTTATAGTTTAATCTGTGCTTACATAGTGTAATTTCTTTTTAAAAAATTAATTTCGGTAATGGATCGTTTGTTATAATTTTATTTGTAGTTACTTTGGTCTAACCGGGAAATAATCATTGATTTATCGTAATACGAAAGTTAATTTGAATAAAGTTTATGTGTAGGTAAGATATAATTTTGTAAATTTGGCTTAGAGTGTGACAGACCGAAGTATTGGTTTCGATTGAATCTAGGAGAACCGAATATACGATTACGGTTGCGGTTTCGGATGTAAATTAGCTATCGGTCGGCCAATGTTGTTTTGTTTTAGTATATTTACATAATTACATTTTGCTATTATTATTACTCAAACGATATAATTAATTCTATCAGATATAAAAATAGTCTATAGTATAAATATTAATTTATACACATGCACATCCCGTCAGATGTGGTTGCCATTGGTGTAAAGTACCTACTAAATTAAATTATGCCATTTTATTTTTCATTTAATATCCATTAATTTGCTGTTAAAAATAAAACAGATTCCGCCATTTTGTCGTTCATTAAATATTGCTATTGCTGGTGACACACTGACCTGTAATAATGAATGGAATAAAATCAGCGAAAGGATGCAAAAGGTAATAATTTGGCGTTACCAACACAATGTACGCAAGCAGCGTGTCCGAACCACAATGAACGTACAGACAACAGTGTTATTTTTTGTATTGTTGCATACACATTTTTGTTACGGATGTGTTAAGTAGAGATCGTAAACTTGATAATAGATAAATTTTAAACAAGTTATTTTGTTTATAAAATGTCTGGGGACTGTTAAAAATCGATTTAACGTGGAACATTTTCTGATAAAAAAGTTTTTTTTTAAAGTGTACCGAACGTGCTCATACATTGAACACTCGTCCTTTGTGAGTTTGTGGCTTATAGAATTCGAATTCAATTCAAATTTAGAACGGTTATCGGCGAAGAATTTTAAACTGTTCGATATTTAAAATATTGACGTGAATTGTTGTTTTTCTTTTGTCTTGACAAACTTCCGTATGACTTGTCACACGTAAACGAAATTAATTGATTTATTGAGTGTATGACAAATTGAATCTACCTATTAATGTTTAGGTTGAATTAATCAAAATCTTTTTAGTATCTTGCTACTACGTCATCACAATGAGATTCCTAGTCAACTTATGCAAGTTATATACGCAATCGCGTGCGCTTCTTAATAAGCGCCCGTTTGCATGTAACATAACATAACACCTGTATTATTTTCTACTAAGTGTAGAATTCCTACTTTTCACCTACAATGATACAGGCACACAGGTAAACACAGGGTACACACAGGTACACACAGGATACAAATTTGAAAATCATGATACTCCTGCTAATTTCAAGCTGAAAAACTCAATAATACATATTTTTTTGACACGGGCATCGAATCCAGGTCATCTTGCGTAGCAGTGGTGCTGGCAATTATTAGACTAACGAGGTAGCCCATTGCCATATACATACCTTATAGTATTTCCTTAATTCTTTAAAACAGGCGTAATCAAAGCGTGCATTTCAAATCGCTAAATGTGTATCTACTAGAAGTGTGTGCCTCAGTATGGAGCCAGTCCAGTCGGCGGGGCCCTCTGCATCAATTGGTTCACAAAGACGCGATCCACTCTCTTCCTGTCACTAACGACAGCTTGAACGTATCTTGCGAGTGCCATTGAACAATCGAGAAACTTCTATTTTATTTTATTGGCCTCTGAAGATATTTAAGTATAATTTTTATTCTTGGCTTTGGAAATGGCCTTTATCAATATTTTCGGTATTATTATTATTATGATTACATTTTTTTCTTTTAAAAATAGTGGAAAATTACTTAATTGTTATTACTACATAATTCCCAAATTCAGAAGCGTTATTAAAACTAGCTTTCATACACGCTTCGCGCTGTATCTATTCACACTGTCTGTTCTCATTTCACTAGTGTGAATGTTTGGTTTTGGCGGGAAACAAAACATTTCAGTACCACCATAGATATTTTAAGTGAAGCCAACCGCGTGTCGACTAAACATAGCGAGACGTTTTAAAAGTGACTGTGGTCCTAGCGGTCTGCACATTACGAAATATACAAGGAAGTGAAGCAACGCCAGGTGCGGTCATAATTTTCTTGTTGAGTGATTGACTTACACGAGCGCTGCCATTGTCCTGAGGGCATGCCGTTGATCTGGGGCTTTTATAACAATTGTCAAGCCTGGCTGGAGAGGGAGAGAGTTAAAGAAACGTTTAAAAAAGGGAGTGAGGGAGTTAAAAAGAAGTGCAATAGTTTACTTTATGTTATTGTATCGCCAAGCAAGATATTTGAATAAAGAATGTCGAAGAATCGCGTTAGTGCTAATGTGCTTTGTGCCTAACGCGTAAGAAACTTAACTTGGCGATATAGGTACTTACACACATGTTGTCACACCTACATCACTTATGGGAAGGCAGAGACTAAGGATTCTTGTTGCGGTAATAGTAGACTGCTTCCGTGAAAAGTGTCAAAATTTCCTTCAACAGATTTTAATGAATGTGGATGACCATATAATAATATTTACGTTTCATTCCGATGTTGGCTAGGAATGTACCGTCCGTCTTGTTGATATATCGTAATATATCAACAAGACGGCTTCATTCGCGGCTAATATATTCCCCGTCACGGCAGGAAGGGCGGTAGATAACATCTTTGTGTACCAATTGGCCGCCGGTCAGGGCGTAGGGTCTTCGCTAGGAAGTTAAATGCTGTCTTCCTGTCTGTGTTATTTATGAAGTACGAATACAATTACTGGTTTTAAATCATCGTTTAATTGAGTATAGTTCGGTAACTATCGGTTCGGTTATTTAGAAAATAGTACAATTGATTGGATCGCATGTGATATTTTAGTCCCACGTTTCGCCAGGCTCGTTTACGTCCCGCTACGGCATAGGTGGTGAGTGGTGGTAATGATGATTTTAATGTACGGTAATAGTTACTCGTGTCGCTCACAGAGAACAGGCACCGCGTGCGCTGGTACAAGGACAACGAGCTGCTGGCGGACAACCACGACATGCACCGCCTGCTGCCGCCGCGCGCCAGGATGCACCTCAACTACAGCCTGCAGCTGGACCACCTCGGCGCCGAGGACACCGCCGACTACACCTGCGAGGTAGCACATACCCGCGTCTATTCTTTAACAAACCCACTCTCCTATGTGGCCAGCAGTATCCTCAAGAATTTAAGAATGGGTTCAATCTACAACCATTTTGCCATTTTGCTATTGGATACGGGTCTCATTTCACAATGGGAAGGATCAAGGCTATAGTTAACCTCCTTCCAAAGTACAAAAGATTGAGATCATTGAATCAGCAGATAATCTCAACAAATATAAACTTGCTAATGTTATAATAACGAAATAGTCAAGCAATCTAGGCTGAATCTCGTTCTAGATTGGTCTAAAACTCAGTAGCGAAAGAGATCTGATAGGGATAAACAACTCCATTGTACGTAATTTCTAATGTATCTTTATCCCTGTGTACCAAATAAATATATAGCAATAAATAAAATACGCTGAAATTCAATTGAAATTGTTCTAAAATGCCCAATACATCTGTACCTATATTTTTCGTACAAGGCAGGAAAATATATGTAAGAATGAAGAACATTGTAGTGCAGCACTCAAGGTAGATGTATCTCGCTCGGTATAAAAACGATTGTAAAAATATAGTACATTCAAGCAGTCAAGGTTGTAACTAGATTACTAGATTGCTGTAAAATGCCCAATATAGCTGTTGGTATTTAACGTTCTCAAACTCATCGCGGGTACGTTGCGAAACGGTGCGGGCGGTGCGCACTAACAGCAATTAACAGAGCCAGCGGCGCCGCCCTTCGATCTTAACTGACGGATAATTGGTCACTAGTGAGGGCAAGTGCTGTGTCGATAAATGGGAATTATATTTTTAACGATGTTCTTGATTTAACTAATTGGTTGGTTGGTTTAGTTACGGCTATTTCGCGATAGATTTATAAGCAAAAAAGGGAAAAACTGACGATTTCTTTTAAATAGTTCACGATTCTTTTTAGTTGTTTTATTAGGGCCTCTTAACATATACTGGCACAAGCTGGTAGTGAATAGATTATAGAATTACATGTTTTTGGGCGTCGATACAAACCCTATAACAATGTATAGATTGCTAGCAATGTATAAATCTTCATGTTATGGGTAACGTTGATGTCTATGACATTATAAAGTTCAACAGATAAAACGGATGGGTTTCACAATAGACATCGACATTTTATTACTTAAAAATATCGATAAGCTTGGTACATCACTAGCGCGGCTCCGGATCCTTAAAAGTTTAGTGAGAGCCATTATGTACTTAATCAATTTGTACAACTCTTTTGGACGATAGCCATACCTCTATAGATATCTACGTATACCAGATAAAAATAGCAATAAATATTTTCTATGACCATTTTTGTATAGAGAATTGTCGCGTAAAACCTATACCTGATGTTAATTTTAAATAGAAAAACGTCTGTTAATTAATCACCAAAATTATAAGAAACCGTAAGAGCGTACCATGATAATCTATAATGTTGATAATTTACAAGGTTGAGAAGCGCTGACTGTAGCCCTTCAGCGGTAAAGTGCCAGATGGTAGCAAGCATAAATTAACTTATACGTGCTTGTAACACGCGTCAGCCTTTCTTCGAAGTCTACAAAGCGTGAATAAAATAAAGAAACTCAACCCCTCCCCTCCTCCTCGTCATCTGTCTAATACGAATCGCTACGTGGTGCCTGGTGAAGCATTGTTCTGGCTTCGTAAGATACATATTATATTGTAAAGAACAACATTAACCGGAATATATCGATCTTTGATTCAAACCATACCTTAATAGGTATGGTTTGAATCAAAGATCGATAATTCTTATCTTTCTCCTACCTACCTACCTACCTACCTCCTAAGATATGATAATTCTTATCTTTCTCCTACCAAGCTTGCATCCAATAACTGCAATTCCATAAATAGAAAGTGCACCCAGCCTGCGTACGATCTTGCAAAAGCGCAGAGGAAGCGGCTACTTAGCGTGCACTGTTCGGTGCGCTGCAATTAAAGACGGGCGATGCAATTATTGACGGGGATAGCCTCTGCCGCGGAAGCTTTGGCACACTTTATTGTCTTCCGATGAACATTGCAGCAAGAATACATACAATGAGAAAGTTGGTTGTAATAAGTTTACTCTACTTGTTATTATTATATTATCAGACTAGATCCCTTACGAGGTAGGTAGAACATACGGAGTATAAAATACTAATACGTTAATAATATTAATTTCCTTTATCATGTTTGTAGGTGGTTCGACCGGAGCCATGGGGCCCTATTCGACAATCCCATTCCATAGAAGTACAGTGTAAGTATATTTTCACATCTCATTCAACGATCTGTAAGAGATTATAAAGCTTAATATGTAATATGTATACTTTATATTCTGCAAGACAGTATGGAAGAGACCTATCATGATTCAACGTACAAGTAACGCCATCTATGAACGTATAAGCTAATCTTATTACTTAAATAAGAAGCATACAGCCGTTACATTATGTACAATATTATATCATAAATATATTGTATTAATTGATTTCGTTTTACGTTTGCACTTTGCTAAATATTAGGCACTATTTTATTAACGTTTTTTAATTGAATTGTAAAGATATCTTCCTAATTTTAAAAAACCTAAGCGGATTATGTGTCTACCCAAAATTTTACCATTACTAAGTTGTCAGGAATAATATTATGTTAGCCATTAAGTTCTACCTTTATTTAAAGTGTCATAACTTAAAGCGTTTGAATAAATAAACGAACACTTTAGGAGTTGTGTTAATTTACATCAGATTCCCCGACGGTGCGGACAATTCCAGAAGACGGGTTCCTCGAGGTGAAGAAAGGGGAGTATGTGGACATTGGGTGCGAAACTACGGGAACACCGGAGCCTATTGTTAATTGGAAGAAGAATGTAAGACTAATTAATAGAAAATCCTACAACTCTACTCATTGTAGGTATCCGCTGGCCACATTACAGAACTCTATTTATTTATGCATTAAATACCTATATTTTGGTGTAACGGTGAAGGAAAACATCGTGAGGTGCATATCTAACACTTCGATAATGTTCTATAATGCGTTTGAAGTCTGTCAATCGGAGATGGCCAGCGTACTATAATATAGTCTTAGGTCCTCTCGTGTTCAGAGAACCATATCTAGCAGAATCGATAAGAGCTTTGATGATAATGATTAAATGTACTCGGGCAATGCGGTGACTGATTACGAATTATCATTTAACACGAAATAATTTTAAAACGTGTAACAAGTAACGTTCAAATGTATTTAGGGAGAGCCAATGGCGCTGCTCGAACACAGGTCGCGGATCCGCTTCCGGGCGGAGCACCGCCTGCTGGCCGGCCTGTACGAGTGTGTCGTGAACAACGGAGTAGGAGACCCCGTGACGGCCGCCATTCAAGTTATAATACACGGTGAGTGGAAAGTTGTGGGTGATTGTTGACGTGTTGATTTTATGTCGACGTTTTGACAATAATCAGTTAATTAGTAATAGGCATATTGGAAAAATCCACCAGGATTTCATTAATGTTGAATCTCATTTGGCGTTATGAATATTTTTTGTCTCCCCCTTAATATACGCTACAGGTATTAAATAATATATTATACTTGTACTATGTCATAACAGTAATATATTTGTAATAATCCAACCATATAACTATTTATAATGAGTGGTAGTTAAGCAACATGCTGTAGAGGCTGTACTGGTGGCGCAGACGCGCCGGTGGTGAGCGCCGAGCGCGGCTTCGTGCACACGGCGCCGGGGCTGCGCGCGGCGCTGCGCGCGCGCGTGCAGTTCGCCGCGCCGCCCGCGCGCGCCGCGTGGTACCGCGAGGGCCGGCCCGTGCGCGCCGACGACAGGTAGCCGCGACGATCGCGTCGGTGCCGTGGTAGCGTCGCGGTGGAAGCTTCAATTGGCACCCAACGTGGTACCAACTGAAGTATTCTTAACGTTATCCTTTATTCCTGTTTAAATTACGCTACTGGTCTTGTGTGTCTCGCGCAAATACGTTTGCAATCATTAAATCAATGACACATAGATAAATAAAGTATAGTAGTATGTTTGTAAACATTTTGAGAAAACCCGTGTTAGGTTAAGTGAAGGGTTGAAATAAAGGTGATAATGTACAATTTCAGAGTAGTGATGATGGCGCAAGACGCCATCCACCAGCTGATATTCCGCAACGTGCGCAAGTCTGACTTCGGCAACTACACGTTCAGAGCGGAGAACAAACTAGGGATGGCGGACGTGTCTTTCAAGCTGACGGGTAACAGAGCACCAATTTAAAAGCTTTTCTGCTTTAATATAATTGGATTTTTGTAACTTGTAATACCTACCCGGTCGAAGCACTGAGTGTACATTTGTGAGCGATGTAACTGGTGAATTGTGGGAGTGTTCTACACTCGTCTGCCTACCACTTCGGGGATAACAGGCGTGACGTTACGTTCTATTTAAATATCAATACCGTTCCAGGTGTACCTAATATAGCGTCGTTCAAAGTGGACCCGGCGCTGAACAAGGCTACCGCCACAAGCTTCAATATTATATGGGAAGTGGATTCTTATTTCACCATTATCGGTAAGTCTTCTTTCCTATGTAGTAGTTATACATGTTATAATTGTACATAGAGGTAGATAAATTCTTTCATCTTTTCTATTTTCATTAAAGTTATATATGCTCGTCTATTGATGATACTCTTATCTTTATCAATTAGGGCGTTCCCGATTTTATCCTTGTAGGATATTACAATTATCTTTTAATTTTTACCATTCGTCTTGTACACATTTTCTCATATACATATATACATTGTAAGGTGCAACCAATTGTGTGTACCAAGGCAATTAATTATTTTACAAATTTATATTTTTTAAATCCTCTTAAATTAATTCGCCTGTCTGTCGATATTACAAAGCTTTCTTGTTAAAAAAATGTTTTCAGAATATAATTTATGGTTGCGTCCGTACTACGGGCGGTTGTCGACGGTGGAGCCGGACGCGTTCACTACCGAGCCGCCCGCTAACTTGTGGAGAAAGATCGTAGTGCCGGGAGACTCTAGCGATGGTATATTTTACATAGAACTATAAATAAACAAAATAATCCGTTACAAATGTAATTTACTCTTGCTATATAGTTAATTTTTTATGTTGATTTTAAAGAGTTTAGTGGTTAGTAATTTGACTGCTGAGACGATATTGGTCTTGGGTTCGATTCCCACGTCGCGAATATTTGTGTGATGTATTTGTGATGAGTTTGGATAAAAAACTTCTAAGATTTTTTTATTATTGTTTATTAATTGTGTTGCAGGCCCCATACACAGTGCGACATACACTGTACGAGGTCTTGCGCCCTCTACCGTTTATGAAGCTATTGTCACATCCAGAAACCGGTGGGTTCATTAATTTCAACTATTTAATAATAATCCTTAATTTTTAATTATTCCAAGTAAATATATAAATGCCAAGCAAATAAAACAAAATTCAAGTAAAATATTGTTTTTTCATTATTAGATACGGTTGGAGCAAGCCGTCTGCAATACTTCATTTCGCTACGGAGCCCGGGGGTAAAGTTGTAAAACAGAATTACTTATATGAATATCCATGTATATGTTACAAGTAAAGTAAGATTTGCAGCTTAAATAGAAGAAAAAAGTAATTTTAGTTGATAAACTGCTAATCAATTATCTACTAATACAGACGGTAACTTACGTACCACTTGTCATAATTATATTGTATTTGTTATGTTACGCTTAAAAACGAATCTATTGCAATGAAAAATCTTAACTTATTGAGTTCGTATTTTTACCTAAATCTTGACTTTAACAACACACAACACAAAAATTAAGCTTATATCTTTCAGTTGGCAGAACCTTACCGGCGACTACTGATTATACAGACTTCACGCCGAACTTAGAAGACCCGGAGCCCGAAGAAGTGCACAACATAACGCAGGCGCAAATATTTCACCTGTCATCTGCACGGCGGGAAACGCCATGTTTGGTCGCCATTTTGTTATTTATATTTTGTTTGACTTTATAATTATTTTTCATTAAACCAAACAGGTGGAAGAGTATTATTCTTTCATCGAACGTTATATAATATATTTTTTATTTTAGACTAAAGATAAATGCAAACAGTGATACCGAACATTTGAATCGTTTTCCTATCTTGAACAGGGGTACAATTGATAAATGTATAAATTTAACCGAATTATTTAAATATATTGTCTTCTAAAGTACATTTTTTTATTGAAGCACTAATACATTTCTAGCAAAGTGTAAAGCTGCCAATCTGTGCTTGTGGGATTTCCCCTGAAGAACGAGCGACACCACAGGAGTAAGTATCTAGGTACAGAATTACAAGCTTTGTATGGTTTGACATCAGAAGTATGTGGTATGAAGTGATTGTGATCGTAGTAGAGTCCTTATTCACACGCTCCAGTCGATCAGTAGGTAGTGTTAAAACACACAAAACAGTCGTATATACAAGCGTTGGGTAGCTGAGGCCATTTGCCACGCCGACGATTAGAGCATTCAAGGTCATATAGGTACTGATAACATACGACAATAGCAGCCCACTATTCTTTTGCAGCCGAAAATAATGAATTAAAAATACCTCCTCCTTTTTGAAGTCGGTTAAAAGGGCTGAGGACTAGTCCCTGAGTCTATTGAGAATACGAAATAACTCTCAGTAGTTTGAAAAAATTGTTTTACAATAATCCGCAAAAACTCTATGTTTTGTCCTTGTGAGAGCAGAGTAAGAATCCAAGAATATATCGTCGCCCCTTACGATACAGGATATCGTAAAAAGCAACTAGACCCAGCGTTGGCAGGTCGCGGTATGGTACGGTCTGCCTAAGCACAGGTAAATGTCCTAGCTGCATATAAGCAGCAACATAGGCGGTGAGAGAAGCTGTTCCCCAAGCGTGGGGATTATGATCATAAACCCTAAGGGGATGCCTATGTCCAGCAGTGGATAGCAATCAACTGATGATTACAATGATAATTTTAATGTTTTAATTCGAACGAAGTGGATTCGTTTCGAAAACAGGTTGATTATAAGACAATCGCGTGACTGTTCTCATCTATTGTGTTCTATCATTAAAGTTATAAATAGTGACTGGCAACAGCGAAGTACCAACATAATTGCAAGCCACGTTTTTACGTCGGGTCCCGCCCTCGTGAATGCTTAAAAGTTGATGTAACCCACCGACACGTTAGGCAGGTAGGTTTGGTATTGGTTACATGCCTACGTTACGCCGAGCTTCTCGACGAGGTCAACTACAAGTTCAAATCACACTGACTAATATTTCAATTACAGGTTCTCTATTATGTTTAATTACACGTTTCCTGTGTAGTGTGTAAGCGGCTGCTTCAGTCCACGTTCGTGTATAACGAGTTCGAACCTAAACAAAGGTTTTGTATTCTTTATACAAAGACAGGTGCTACTCGCTAGTATTGACACGAGGCGACTCATCACAAAAAGAGTGTGTTATTGTAATTGATTAACGTTGGCCTTGGATATACATAATGTCCATACAGTTGGCAACTGGCATGCCACCTCCTTTCAAGCTAAAGCATTCTGAGCTTTTGCACGATAGTTCTCGTGTCAATCGTCGATATATCCAAGGAATGTCGATATATCCAACCAATACCGATCCAAATATAGCAGAGTATAATATCACACAAATAGGTGGAGCTAAAGTACAGTGGAACCTTGAACCGAGTATTTTTCCAACTAGAAAATGGATATTTTATATATGTATGTTAATTATCATAATCTAATTGTATTTTTCGAAAACGGAGCGGACGTGTACTAAAAAAGTGACGAATGGAGAACAGCGCGTCAGATCTGTAAGGATATACTCGTATATATTTGGCACTCGGTGCCCTCTGACTACTCCGTAAGGGACCTGGCGTGATGATAAAATTATTATTATTATTACCACATCTGCTGTTTAATTTTTAAAAAAAATTACTGAAAGTATTGTAGCAATATGCAGTAAACAGAAATTTATTGGATATAAATATTAGGAGAGATGTTGCCGCGCCGGTTCTCTGAGTCTCCGAGCGGCGGCGGCGCGGCCGCGTGACGACTAGGCGAGGAAATGCGTGTTACCGTTGAGAAATCCGTTTTCGCCCATTTCCTATAAACGTGCATTTAAAACACGTATCGATGTAAAAGCTTGCCATGGAACCAGTACGCGCATGTAGTTTAAATTGTTCCTATTGCTTATTATAATGTTTATATTGCTTATATTGTTCTTCGTGCTCATATTGTACATATCACTCATATATTTCATATTGCTGAGTTACGCCTGACTGACTGATCAATTTAAAGTACCCCATTAATTTGAAGGCGGCAGTAATATGTTAAATAGAACATTATTAGATTAATCGCATGATTCTTATCAGAAGTAGATAAAGTAGGCGAGTCGTTTATTACAAACGATCGGACTAAGGTATAATAAATTTCACGTTAACTAGAATTTATAAAGTGTAAATCAATGTGTAAAGCGTAAATCAACGTTTATCAAAGGTTTCAGTACCGACAGGATTAATATGTAGATACATATGCGACTACCGTTATAAAATAATCTTTTATAATATTCGAACGTGCTCGTAACAACGGTGAAACGCAGCAATGTAACAAGAAGTCAATATTGAGATTTCGTGCTTTCGACAAAACATAGAATAAACACACAAAAGAAGAAAAAGCAATTACGGTTGCAACAAACAATTCACCGTTATAATGTTGCAAAACGTTACTTTTTTGCTTCCGCTGACAAATTTGTTCGAAATTTAAAGAAAAACAAGTGTACTCTAAATGGGTTCTGGTTACCGATTGTTACAAAAGCCAACCCACCTATTACATTTTCTAATCAAATTAATGGCTTCGTTTTTTATTTAAACGTACGAATTCAATTCTACACTATCACGTAACGCTTGAATTGCATATCACATTTAGAATTCCTTTATTAATAGTACCTACACCTTTCAGTGCCAAAATATCGGGTCTATTAAATATGCAGTAAGTACACATTTTCAACATAGCGGACACACGCACATAACACAAAAAGCACTATTCAGGTAAAAATCGTAAGAAAAACAATCAAGAACACGAAAACGGTAAGCCTTAATAAAAAAAATTACAGTATCAATGAGTTACGCAACAATTAAACGGGCCCTGAAACGATTGTGACGGTGACGTGGCAGGTAAAAGTGTTAATTACACAAATAACACCAGCGTCGCGGACGGGCGTGACGAACGCTTTTCACTAATCACGAAGTACGTAATGAACTGTTACTGACACAATTCACTCTTCACACCGCTTCCGGCATCCAGCATTATATTATTACATAAATAGACATTTCTATCAGGTATTTTACTACCTTGTTGGTTGTGTCGGTTGTAAGCTCGACTGCTGATCAAGAGGTCCTATATTCAAATCCCGGGTCGAGCCCTATTGCATTTATCTAACTTAGATTTTCCAGTAGTGGCTTAGAGTTTGGCTGGATACGTACCGTACGTGGATGGCATTAGACTCTCCGCCTATTCCACAGTGGGACGTAAAAGTTATTGATGAAACGTGCAAGTGTAACTACGCTCCTCCGCCTGCCTCTTCGGGAACTACAGGCGAGATGTAACGTATTACTATTAACGTATCTTTTAGATGGTCATTGTTAATCCTAAATACGATTCAATAGATTAGAACATGCGGAAGGCAAAAATAGTATCCTAAGTCCTACTTTGTACTACTTACAATCATAAACATAAGCACTAAAAAAGTAACACTAGCGCTAAGTAAAAATTAACCACCAGACATGAGACTAAACACAGACAACTAATTTTTCTAAAAATTTATGAACAGTCTACATTGTACGTTTCGTAAAAAGTAATTTAAGAGATAACTATTCATACAACGAGTAAAATATTAATGAGACGAAAATTCTCACAATAAAAATTTGCAAATTAAAATGAAGTAAATTTTTCTAGGAAAAGTTTTCCACTTACTACTTACATATAATTTTATTAAATCTCCTGTTATAAATGGCTAATCGTATGGATAGAACAACAAAATGATTATTTTTAATCTACAAGACATTCTTTATATTAATCTACAAGACATTTTCTTTATATCCCACGTGAGGTGTACATAGCAAGAAGGTTCTAGAAATGACAAGTTACAGTGATGCAAATGAGCAAAGAAGAGAACGACAACTAAGAAAACGGTACATCTTTTGAGATAGCGTAACGACCGTAAAATTAGCATAAATCAGAGATACGTCAGTTGTTTTATTTTTGTGATATAATATATGCAGGTTTACCGCATTTACACTAGGAACTCATTAATATACGCGGTTCACGCCCGCCAGTGCCGGGGGGCCACAGGCCGGCAAGCTTTCGTTACTCATTCATACGGCGCGTTCCGTATTATGCATATTATCCGCAACACTGGGCCATTACTCACTTTCTCCAGTTACCGAACGCACGGGCACACTTAATCGCCATCAATTTACGATCTGTATTTACATTTTAAACGTGACCCACAATTAGGTAAACTTTACCGCGACTACAATTAGGGTTCTACACAGCCGATACATGATTTTATATATTATGCTAATTTGTATAATTACTAAGTTTTATCGAGTTATATATGTATACCACAAACAATTTAAAGAAATAAACTATGTATATCATAGATTACTAATATGCTTAAATAAATTCAATTTAAATTAGAAACTATAATATAACCTGTACTCTTAACGTATAACTCCTTAAAATTTTGTAACATGAAAAAACACACTACCAATCAAAATAATATATAAAATACAGAACCTCGACCCGCATTAAACATTCATTAAGCATTAAAAATTCAAAGAGAAACATAACATCACGCTTGCAATCTCCGAAGGAATAGGCAGAGGAGTATAGTACACGCCCACGTTTCACCAGTTACGTTAACGACCCACCAAGTTACAAAGAAGAATAACACAAACACGAATAGCAATGAACCTGAAAATGAAAACTATTAAGCACACACGAGAATGCTAAGAAATTTAAAGTGAGAAATCATTAAGCCTTGTTCAATGCAATGTAATTCCTGGTGAGATACATACATACATACATAAATATTGTTTGCGTATCAAATAATAACTTATTTAGCGAGGCGATTACCTTTCTACATATTAAACACTGTTCACGAACACGGTTGTAATTTATTTGAATACGCACGATATCTACGCCGGAAACGTTACCCAACACAAAGCTACGGCTCGATCCGTATGCAAATGTGGAAGAGCGGTAATTAGTTAAATCTCTTCGAGTTTATTACGTCTTTGTACAAATGAAACTCAATGTAACGCACGCATTTATATCAATTGTACGGTAACGTTGATAAAGTGTTTAATGCATGTTTTACAGAAGAAAGGCGAGGCGACAGTCACAGGGCCGGCTATTGTACTGATTTATTTACCCGATACATACTTATTCATATTAATACGCGAAAATGATGAAAAATGTGAGTGATGAATGTGGAACAAGCACGAGAAATGTGTAAAAATATAGATATTTGGCACTCTGTGCTCCCTGCCTACACATAATGGACCTGGCGTGAAGATATGTAGGTACGTAATATGCGAAAATGAATGAAACGAAAAAACAAATTACTAATTCTTCAAAAACATGTTATTTCATAGTGTAATTTATGACGTTTAAATTAGCAGTAAGCCTTAAGTGTATCATGAACATAATATATGGGCGTGTAATTTTAATCGGAAGAAGATAGATCTGAGCAGACCATTACTTCAGTTCGGATCAAAAGTGATGCAAAGCAGACACTAATCCGTTGGTTGTAAGTTTCTAAGTCTACGTAAAGACTTTCATCAAAGCATTACAGATCTTGTTACATAATAATGACAACCTCGACTCTCTTGTATCAAAGAGCACTATTTATTTATCGCCACCAGAAAATTTTATGCAAATTTTGTGAGTAATTACAACACAGCCAAGGATCAACTGTATCCGAAATTGCTAACTTTGCAGGTAGTTCATTATAAGCGCTTTACAGCTATAAGCGCTATATGACACAGTTTAGAACAGAAAATTGAATTTCTCATCTGGCAGAATCACAGCTGAATAGGTGTCGTTCACCGAATTAAGACAGTATATAATGCAGGAACCGCCTCGAACTAGTTCAATACAAACAAACGCACAGTTGCAAGAGCACAATGAAATATAGGCTTTTCTTCAGCTCAGCGACAGTAACTGTTCGATACCTCGGAGTGAAACTGCACAGATTGTGTCCACCGCCGATGTTATTACGAGTATTTGAATTGTTATTACCCGATAATGATGTATCGTTCCTGATTTTCTCTCTCGTAGAAAGCGAAACTGCCGTCTTTTATAATCTTGTCTTTTATAAGTTGATGTGAGTAAAATTTCAATCTAAATTAGTTTGAAATGTATTGCGGTTAGAAAACTAGATGTCTAATAGATTCGTCTGACTGGAACGTGCAATGTACATAATTATATGGATATTGTACAAGTACATATGATTTATATTTGCAGTTGAATAGTTTAAAAAATCCAATACACTAAACGCTCATTGCTTTTGGTGATAGCCGGAGAATGTCAATAGGGTGTGTGTGACAATGAATAATTTGTACAATGAATACGGGCAATATATTTTATAGCGAACTGCTTTAGCTAATCAAAAAAAAAACAACCACGAACACCCTCAGGGCAGAGTTGGATATTACCTGTCGTGATTTTAATCTAGTGTATAGCTCACAAAACTTTTTGTATGACTCATAAGTTTGTCTGCGCCGTACGGTCGCTTATTGGAAGTCTGAACTTCGAATACATTCTTATGAGAATCTACATCACATCCCACATGCATATTGTGCGATCGCACTGAATCCTCTGTCTTTCCTCATGTATGACAAGACAAATTTATTTGCACGAGAAAGTAGCATTTACTGAAAATTATTTATACTGCAATAACAACCTGTAATTTCAGTCAAGTTACGGCGGCCCATAATGGAAACGGGGGGTGAGTAATACACATATTACCGGTAATATCCGATTTCACTGCCAGTATTCGATTATAGACATTTCCATTAGCAGAAGTTATATTCTATCTATTGATAGGAGGTCAACGATAACGACTGAATGTGACTGACTTAGGATATGCCACGCAGTATGCGATCTGACAATAAATTATTGTTGAATGCCCCACAGTTAGATTCATCATCACTTAGATAATTTAGCGTTACGTCATTTGTGTATTAAGATTAGGCGTACTATGTAATTCGTTTATTACAAATTGAAAGCCGTTTAGAATTAAAAATCAATATTCACAGCTTGTATAGTGCTTTACTATTAAGCGTTTTGTGAGTATCATGTCTGAATACATGCTTAAATTGGGTACCGGCTTAACCGTCGTATGTATATGTTTTTGGGACAGCCCGATTAGTTTTGCAACAAACGGAGATGCTTCTTCATAAGCTCCCGTCTATTGTAGCGAGGTCGCGGCGGACACTTACACGGCACACGCAAGTTAAGCAGGTTCATAATTAAATCTCGTCTAACAATAAGCGTAAGCACAATTTAGAAGCGATGAAAAATATATGTATACTTGCCTAATAAATAGAATACACTCATTAACAATGACCTCACTTTGCACCGTTCCACGCACGGTACACGGCTATGTTTGTGACCTTTCATATCAACTGTGAGTCTTGAATATCGCTTGGAGGTCACTGATTCGCATCTCGATTAAGGAAATATTGGTAACTTGATGACGTCAGTATGTATATACATATATGAATGTTAAAATAACATTAGTTAAAATATTAAATGCACATGTAATATAAAGGTTTGTTTTAAAGTAATGCCGGATATTCGAATTATCTTCATAAGCGTGAAAGTATTTTTAACAGCTACAACGGCATCTTATTTCATTTCCGCAGAATGAATAAGAATTAAGATAAGGAATATATTATAACTTACTGGTAACTAAAATAAACCTGTTATACTCAATAACATTAAGGCTTGCTATATGCCCTCAAAGTCTCTTCGCGTTGCATTGGTACTGTCCGCTCACAAGGAGACCTTTAATGAAACAGCCTAAGTGAATCCCTTCATCGCCGTGTTGAGGCCAAATATATAAAAGATAAGCCGTCGTGATGAAACGACCATCACAAACGAGAACATGATAAATGGAAATCCAGACATTTGAATACAAAATGATTGCTTGTATTATCATAGCACACGCATTCCACTGAAATTGTTGTTGAAATTTACACAACGCAGATAACATTGAAGTGTTTTACATTCAGTTTTGCAAGACGTTCGTACGAATGCCGTTCTGTTTTATTTTTAACACTGACAATTGCAGTACCTCGACAACGCAAGAAACGTCATCTCACATAATTATTAAATATGCATATATCCACGTAAGAAGAAATTACCTTGTAAACATTCAAAATTGTTGTTACGATACCATCCTATAATTTTGTAGTCAATATAATTTGATAAATCCCAAGTTTGTTTTGTAAATGTCATGAGAGCAGACCCGAGCTCAACAGCTGAACGATAAAAGGGTCGAATCAAAAATCAAAAAGTGTAGTATGAAAATTTTCCGACAAAAAGTTAAAAATAGTCAGTCTATGAGTGGAGAGGAAGGGTAAAAGGAATACATACTTGAATTGGGTAAAATATGATATGATTAAAGAGAAATTAAATATTCAGAGGGACACTAGTAGACAGGAAGGAAAGAGAAAACCATATCCGGGAGTAGGCAAGAAAATGAATAATACATATATTCAACATGTTTTACACATATCGTTAATAAAATATTCATATGTAGGTATATATAAATGCGGATATTGAAATTGATCTGACTAAATTGCTGAACTGATTCTGGCATTGCGTATAATTGAGAGCGCCTGTCTAATTGGTGATAAAATTTTAAATTATCCATTACATCGTTTTCCATATTTTTGGTTACATCAATTTTTATGCCGTACTAAAACATTTAGGTTACACAATATGTATTATGTCAACATACATATAAATAAATACATATAACGAATTCAATTCTCGAAAATCAAAATTACGCTTTATTCGAATTATTACTCGCCCAAATCGTTCGTATTTCAAAATTGCATTCTTTTAACGATACCAATTTGAAATCACAAAATTCGCTTCTTGTGTAAAAGTTCACTAATTGTGCTTACTGTTTTTATGTCAGTTACATGTGTCTATTGCTCAACCGCCATATTACATTTTAATGGAAACTTCGATTCTCTTAGCGATATAGTCGCATACTAGTGTCTACTCGCAGCTTTACGTGTGTGTAAAATATGTATTATAAGATATTCAAAGACTTGTGTTAGTAATTTTCATTACATTACAATGACGTAATACACTGGTACTGGTACTGGTAATACATGGGAGTGTGCCACTCTCCCCTGCCTAACTCTTCGAGGATTACAGGTGTGAACCAGTGAA